>JALLPD010001367.1:0-12240 GCA_036940065.1 Cyclotella cf. meneghiniana | reverse complement strand
TGTCTCTGGGGATATCCCCTGAAGGTTAAGTTGACTCGTGGTTGTTTTCACGGTCATGTGCATGCCTCCGTGCATGGGCTGTGCAAGCCTTTCTAAAATTGTGGGAGGAGTCCCATTTAATCATGTCCTTGGTTGCAAGGCAATATCATGACAGCCGTTTTCTTTTCAAGCAATCTTGCTAGATTGTAAAGGCTGGTGTGTGCTTTGCGAGCATTCGTGGGGCCCACAATTGTCAAACATTGGGCTGTATCACAATCAGTCAAGCCTTGTGCATGCAGTTGTTTTCACACTGATGCATGATTGCGCAGGCTGTTTCACAGTCATACTGGGCCAACAGGCTGTTCCAAGCTTGTTCCCACATGGTTGGGGCTGGTCTGCGACTGGGCTAGTCATTATTTACCTTGCCATGACTCCTCAATGCATCAAGCTTTTGCTCAAGCAAGAAGGCTTCTTGCCACACAACTCCACCTACACCCATGAATTCAACTTGGGCAATATCTCAACGGATCACAAATCTGATGGGACAAGAAAAAATACATGTGGGATTGCACACTCCTACTCAAATCCCACTTCCAACCTTTACCCTTGTGAAAATCCAGCTGCCACATCAACAAAATTGATAAAAATGCCTTGGGAGAAACTTGAGGGACAAGAACTTAAAGGGGGATTGGGGTCATTTTAGTGTCACTTATCCCTAAAGGGGGTCACAAATAATGTTTTTAGGCCTAAGTAGGCTATGAACTATCTAGGAGGATGTCTAGGACTAGAAACAATTTAATTTTATGTAACATATACTAGGGTATGAACAGAACTATTTTTATACTCCAGTCTTACTATTCACATGCTATGATGTGTAGAATGGGATTTTTAAGTTTAAAAGCCTACATGTCTACATGCTCTTTAAAAAAGGCAACACATATAATAGAGCCTTTGTACTATTACTAAGGCCTTCCCTTAAAAAAAGTCACAGCATACGTCCATCCAGGACTGCCTAGTTCATGATAATTTTTAGGTGCTGTTTCAAGACATGGTACTGCATACCTGCTCACAGCTATTATGTGCCACTTCTATATGTCAATGCTCTAGTAGCCTTTTTAAGCAAGTGGGCACATTGGCAGCATCATGCAAACTCTGCTAGATGGAGCAGGGCATACCCGTGTCAACTGGGAACAAAGCCTCAGTGATGTGCCAGGGTTTTATGTGACTACATGTTGAAGGACATGTTTCAGGATCATGAGTAAGACTCACTACTACTGCTGAGTGTGTAACTCAATGCACTAGTGGGCTATCTCACTCCAAATGAGATGTTAGCTAGATTGTAAGTGAAAAATAATCTCTTCCAACAATGGCCTGTACCATGTCTTATTTAGCTAGAAATTGCTGTTGATAGTAAAAATGTTAGTTACTTTATTTTCCTACCACTCTTGATCATTTTTTTGTGGTTACTAACATTTTTACTAACATCTTCATTTTTGCTAACAGAATACCTAACAGATGTAATTGATTTGGGGTCAAATTTCTTTTCTAACAATATCACTAACAAATACTTTCTTATCCCAGCCATGAATAATGGTAGGAGGAGATTTGTAATTATTATGTTAACTCTGTCTGTACAAAATGAATTTTTGACATGAAATGATATTTACTTTTGTTAAGCAACTAAAACAACTCTATCATGATCAAAAATAAATCTATCTCAACACAAAACTATCCTCATTCTGTTAGATTGGACAGAAGGACCTCGGGAGTGGGGATTATAATTCAAGATCAGGGGGGAGTGGCAGTATATGGCAGGTCAGGGGCAGAGAGTTCCAAATAAATACTCACAATAAAAATATTGCAATACTCACCACTGGAGTGGTCAAATGTCCTTCTTCTCTTGATTGTTAGATTGTTGCCAAAGGAAGGCAGAGTGTAGGGCGTGGGATTTGAAATTGATGGTCAGGGGGGGGGTGGCAGAATACGGCAGTTCAGGGGCAGAGAGTTCCAAATAAATACTCACAATAAAAATATTTCAGTGACCTAAGCCAAAAAAGGATGTATGTAAGAATCCTATATGAAATGTTGTAATGTAGTTTGGGAAATAACTTGAAATTATGAGCTTATGTCTACAGCCTGTGCCAAAAGCATTGCGTTCCAAAACCTCCATGCTTAACACTAGAACATAGGTCTGGCACAGGTAGTCTTGGATATGTATTTGTGAGAAATAGAATATCTTTTTAGATACATTTTCTGAGAAAACACACTTTTTTGGATTTGTTTTCTGAGAAAGAGAACATATTTAGAGATTTCTCGTGGACTCCTCCTTTGTGACAAAAGGAAAGTATTCTGTAGATAATTTTTAGTAAAATACTTAAAATGAATACTACTCTTTGGTCATAGATACTTGGCCTACGTCCATGCCAAGAATTTGATCTATAGATAAAGTTCACCACTGGATACATTTGGAAATCTACTGAAAGAGGAAGAATCTGGAGAGATGCCTTTGTTATGAAACCTGCAGCTTTTTCTGCTCATGTTGGGTTCCAATAAGAAATGATCTAGCTTAACTCATTTTGATAGCTTCAAAAATATGTTGCATAAGTATCCTTTTTAAGTCTGAGATGTATTGGGAATATTTGGTTTGCCAAATGGAGAAATAATCAAAGATCATTATGCCCTGTTATGTTTGATCTCAGTGTTTAAGTTTTTCACAACTAAAACTAAAAAATGGACATGGATGTTTAGAAAGAGATGCTATTAATTTGTATATTGGGTGCCCTTGTATTTTTGGATTAGTTTTGCAAAATCCAAGGTTAGTTGAAAAATTATTATCACAGGATTAGTTTTGCAAAATCCAAGGTTAGTTGAAAAATCATCATCACACATAGAAATAATTTGTACATTGAAATAGAATGGTTCCCCATATGCAGATATATTTTGATATTTACTGTTTTTTGTCAATAGAAATGATAATTTTCCCATGGTTTGTAAGACATCCATGTTTCTTTTCATTTTTTTGTGTGGTTTTGTATTCAAATGCAGAAATATCATGCTAAAAAAGTTCATTGGATTTTCAACATTTTAGTGAATGGGAGAGTGTATGGTGCATGCAATTCAATAATGTTGCCGATTGGTGTCAGTTTGATTGAGTCATTGAGAAGGATCTTTTCATCATTGAAGTCAAATGCCAAACAACAATAATGCTAGTGGCAAGATTTGCATTGAAATTGATGTTATGAGTGAGATATGGTAGACAATTGGACCAGAGTACACATAGAAACATTCTTTTTGGCATGCACTATTTGTTCAGCACTGTGTGGTATGCTATTCTATTTATTGCATTATCCCGTTTTTTTCATGAACAACATGAGTATTTCAATGGTGTGCTCAAAGGCTGGTAGGTAATGCATTGAGTTCTTGACATTCATAATTTTCTGTAATAAAAATAGTACCAAAGTATAGATCATTCATGGTAGCGACATCAGATTGTGACAATGTTTGGTAATGCTCAAAATCTAATGGAGTCAAAGAAACGCCTTTGTTCATCTTTTTTTGAATTGCCATGTGTTGTAGACTATTTGTACAACAGTATTGAGTAGATAATTTCAGATGACCAGCAGTTTCAAAAAATTTGACTTCTCTTGGACATAATGTTCTATTTACTTCACTTGTTTGTTGTTTAAATAACTTGGTATGTAACTCATTACATTTATGTTGATACTCTTGTTGTAAAAAATCTATTTCCAAGAGTGCTAAAGATGATACCCCAGATGGCTGCTGATCAAATTCTCCTAGAATAATTACTGCAATATCTGTAAATGGTTTATAACTATCCTGTTTGTTTTCTTTAAGCCATTCATCAAGATAGGCTAACATCCAAGCTTTGACCAATGTAATTTCATCAATTTCTTGTTATCAACATTATATGTTACTTGAATGCTTGTTGTCTATCTGCATGCTAAGGTATTATTTTTAGAGATTCCAGTGCCTTTATTCATGTCTAGAGAAACATCACAGACACTAGTCATTGTATATCCATCAATGTTTAATGCAGTAATATCCAGAAAGAGTTGTTTCATAGGATCATCCAGTGACTTCGATTTCACTAATTCTGCTATTGATTTTCTTTACCGGCTTTTTCCGGGCAAGCTTCTGGTGAGTAGAATAGATGTGGTGTATGCTATACTATTTGCAAAAAACAATTATGAGATTCATGAAGTGTTCCTGTATGATCTAAAGTGCACAAAATTGATCCTGTGACAAATGTTAAGATGAGAGAAATCGATTAATTTGCTTGTTAGTGTGTCATTTTCTTTGTGCCTCAAGAATTGTTTTGAATCATCATCATGTTCTTAAAATCTTTTGGACTGTTCATTAGTTGTTTTCAGCAGATCCCACTGGATGGACATTGTTGTTTACAGAGAATTTTCCATTGTTAAATCTTCATAAGTAGGTATTTTCATCTCTGAAAAAGTGAGCAATTTTATTTTGCAATTCATTTGTGAATGTTACTTTTTGTATAATTTCATGCTGATTTTGACATGTAAACCCATCCTGATCTGATTGTTTCCCTCTTCTTCAAGTTCATCTTCAAATAATTTTTTGTTTCTCAATTTGTATTTTATATCTATTGGTTTTCATATTGCTCTAAGTCAGACCAATTTTTTTCTCTACAGTGTTGTTGTCATAAAGTATGGCTTGATTCCATTAAGAAGTGTTTTACCTGTGCTTCATAGAAGTAATGTAATCTAACTCAAATCTATGGTTGGCAATGTTGTTGTTTTTTGCAGATTTGAAACTAAATCAACCATATCTTTCCATTCATACAAGTAATTGTTTTCTTTATTTTCTCCATACAACTTTGATGCTAGATAAAATAAAGTGAGAATAACTCAGCAAATTTCTTTGCCTTGTTTTGTTATCATTGGGTTTTTGCCCACGATGTGTAGGTGGGCTTCTGAAAATAGGGTGTGCATTGTTTATAATGTAATGCTTGATGATTAGCCCAAATCTCTATTCCTTTGGAAAATTTAAATGTTTTTAGATTTTTCACCCAGATTTGTATTGTGTACATGGGGTGATTCTTCATCATTAGTATCAGGTTGATCTTTTTGTTTTTGAATCATGTTAAAGTATTACGTCCTGATTGGATTTTTGAGTTCTACTCTTCTCTATTGATGAAGATGAGTACATGAAATGGGTAAAATTCCTGTTGGTATATGAAATGGGTACAATTCCTGTTGCATTGTCTATTTAATAAAACTTACATGATACAAAGACACTTGAATGTATTTTGCGACAGGACATTCAATGGTCTGGTCCATGTTTCATAACATTGCATTGATACAACATAGCATAGGGTTGGTGTCACATTCAGCTATAACAGTTCTGTTATTGTCTAATATAGAAAACAGAATTCCATTTTAATTAGGTACATTTTTCATCTTTATTATCATTGATAAAGTTGTGTGGGTCATCATTTTCTTATAAATCTGTTAATGGAGACAATTCACATTCAGAAAATCTATCAGAATTTGTTATAGAGCTATTTTCATCATTTCTTATGGTCTCATTTTTTCTATTGTTTTGGTACAATGTCTATTTTGTTTTTTATCCATTTGTTACAAGATTGAAAGTCACAAAAATGTATGATTCGGTGAACAGTGATATTTCTAGCCCAATAAGTGCATTTGCAGTTTGTGTGTCAGATATTTTGATTAAGGACACAAGTTTATTTAACATTCAAGTTGACACATATTGTACAAATCTTGTATTTGTGCTAGGATCTTTTGCAGTGCCTGGTATTTTCTTGCATGGTTCCTAGTATTTTGGATAACATCTATTGATTATCTTAATTGTGACTTGTTTGTGTCAATATAAGAGCAAACATCATGAGCTGAAACTTTGTTTTGATAAGAAGGAGAGCATTTGAGTAACATCCAAAAATTGATATCAGTATACATTTCATTTTGTCAGTTTGAAAGAAACTCTCTCATATAATGCTTTTGATCACTGACTTTTATCCCTGACATATGAGTGATAGTTTTATTTATTAACAATCATTTAGGAATGACCAAACTTTTGAATGTTTCATTGGCTGAAGGACTTTTGCAAAGTAAAGATTGGTTAGGTTTTACATTGTGTAAGTATAATACACAGACTGTGGGAGCATTTTCAATGGTATGCTCCCATGTCATCATTTTATTTGTAGAACTGTTGTTAATTTGAGAAACCAGAAATAGTATTACATTCATCCTTGATGGTCAGCAACTCCTTGATGCATACTGAGCCCAATCGCTGCCCATATCATTGGTGCATCTGTAAAGTGCCATGCAAACGATTTTCATCAACACAATTGTATGCTATTGTTTGACCTACTATGACACCACTTTAATTGTCGAATGATTTTATTGTAGATTTAAAACGTAGTTTTGACTTTTTTCATCACACAAATGCAATGGTTTGAAATTATTTTGTTGTTACTGTGTTATCAATTAAACTTGTGCAAATGAAAGCAGGTACAACAGGGTTTTTGGTATGGTTGTTGCAAGGGAATTCCAATTTGGATATATTTTTAACTTTCCTCAAGTACATTTTTGTTTGCATTTACTATACTAGGAAAGTTAATGATGTCTGGTTGAAAAAATGTCAACCCTTAGGTAAATAGACCCTCTTTTGACCCTCTTTTCACAAAGACCAGCGTATGTTGGACCTAGATGGCAGATTATGACAATTCTAAGCATCACATGTTCTATTACATGAAGCTTATCATTATGTCGCTACTTTTAGCTTGTTGCTTTGTGCAGACATTCTAAATTGGTGAGAGTGTTGTTGTGTTGAATGAATAATGTCTAGGTTTGTTTCTGTTTTTTGTGTTCTGTTACATTTGTCAGCCCTTCCAAACAAAAGAAAAAATTCTTGTAATCCCAAGGTATAAGCTCTGTTTGTCACATTCAGTGTGGGTGTGGTTCATCTTGATCTTCCAACTCATTCTCAATGGCATATTTGAGAAGTGCCTGTGCCAATTTGATTTTAATGTGGCAAATTTGGAGTAAGCTTGTGGCTGGACTGACATTCTGCTATATTCTAAATAACACCATCAGACAGTTTGACGTACTTGTTGAATATTCCCAATCAATGACAACCTTTGCTGGTACAATTAGCAATGTTTGGGCTGATCAGTGGAGCAGACAGCTGCCTACATATTTGCTAACAGCTTCAATGTCAAAGTTAGAGAATACAACTTTCTCTAGATTTGTAGTAGTAATATGCAAGTGATTTTCTAGGGGAGATGGATGTGGGGTTGCCTTGTGTTTTTGGTAGGTCAATGGAGGAGGGAATGTTAGTGTGGTCACTGGTTGTGACATTGGAAGGATTTGGAGCTGAGATTTTGAGAAAGGTGAATGCATTAGGTACATGTGTGGTGTCAGAGGGCTGATCATGCACAGACTGAGTGCCAGGATAGATGAATTGCACTTTGTCTAAAAATTGATATGCAAGCAGTATGCAGAAGCCGGAAATATCATTTATGTTGAAGAATAGGATACCAGCCTAGAAAAAAAACACTCCGGAAATAAATAATATAATAGCAATTATTGGGCGCAATAGTCAAACTTAATAGCTCTACGTTCATAACAGAACAATGGGTAATCATAAAATATGTAAAGAAAATTAATCACATTTTTTTTCACTTCATAACTATAAAAAATTGTCAATCAAAACTGTCAAGACTTGTCAAATTTTACAAGAATGATTCGAACCCAAAAATGACCGTTTATGATGTTTTTGGCTGCTCTTATTTCTGGTGGAAATTTAGGGAGTGTTAAAGTGAGATTTTAACAAAACTGAGAAAATAACAGTCAAAAATACAGGAATGGTGCCTACAGTGTGAAGAAGTAGCCAAAAACCTTTTTCTTCTGATTGAGACTAAACCCAGCAATCAGGTAGGAATAGAGTTCAATCAAGACAGCCCACCTAAAAATTTAAAATTTTGATGGGAACCACACTTTTGCAATACATTATGCCCTGTTATGATGAAACAGAAGTACTGAAGCCATGGAATAAGAAATCCACAATACAGTGTCCTTTGTGTGAAAGTTATGCTTCCATTTCAAGAGCAAGTACTCAGTATTTTTGATTTCATCAAGTTGGCAATGATATCATCAAAGTCTCTCATGATGACTGCCCATTTCTTTTGAATTGCAATTGTCAAAAGAAAAAATATTTTTGTCTATCTTGTGGGAAGAGTTCAGTTCACTTGAAGAGTAGATTATTGAAAAGTTGCACATGCCAGAAAAGACAAGATGGGGCTCTTGGAAATAAAAATACAAAGCCTAACACAATTGATGCAGGTGAAATCAGCAACAATGATATAGGAGGCATCAGGGTGAATAACTGTGACAATCATCAAATTAATCAACAATCTCTCTTTCAATACCAAGTATCCAGTGATGTAAGATTGTGGAATTATATGGGGAATGTGGTAGACCAACTGTCAATATGCAGGCAAACAACTGTGAGGACGAGGAAAATTCTGATAAAAATGAAAATTCATTTAATATGATAAAAACATTAAATGAACTTGAAAAGCTCAAGGAGACAGGGGTAAGTCATCCAGCTTCCATGAGTGAGTATCCTTCTTCCAAAAATATCTTCAATGATTCTGATGAATCACCAAGTCAGAGTGCCAATTTTTCTGGAAAATGGAAAAGCTAGGTAATGGTTTGAGAGGTGTTTTCTATAATCCCTCTTTTTGATTCAAAGAGATCAAGTGGTTTTAGCAATCTTCAGATAGAAGAGATGTTCTTCCATCTTTATATTGCATCTGTCCACAACAACTTTGCACAAAAAATTTTCAAAACATAACTAACATTTTCAGTTACATGGTTAAGCAACATCAGGAAGAGATCAAAGATCAAAGAGGAGAGAAATGTATTTTGCGAGTCCTTTACATCCATTAACAGAGTCATCAATAATTTTGTGTGTTCCCAATCTCATCAGAATATTATCAGCAAGTAAATGCAAAGAAATGATAAATGAAGACATGAAAAAAATTCACTCACTGTCTGGATAAATGAAATCAACTCACCAATTACATACATTCAGATAAGGTAATATAATTCTAAAGGACCATTTGTAGAGAATCTACGTACCCTTCAGTATCAGTTGCCCACAAATCTGCTTACATATCAGCCAACAAACGGTCAATCATTTTTTGCATCTGGAATATCTCCCAAATATTATTGGGTTGAATATAAGATGGTTGGAAAGATAAAGTGACAGCAGTAAATATGATTGTGCTTATATCCAAAAACTATATTAGCATATTATGAATATTCTTTGCACCTTGCACAATGAGCTTGAAAATGTGACACTAGATACTAGAGTTGTTCTGGTTTGACTCTGGCCTGATGATTTTTCAAGTGAACAATATCAAGGCAATGGATAATTTCAACAGTCTACAGCTTTTTACCCTGACTGTTTTAGCTGAACCGGGTAAGAGCAGCAGAAGTCAAACCACTCCACTGGCTTTATGTCCTAGTTGAAGAACCACCATGAATTATTAAGCAAAATAATGGTTAAGATTAATGCACTTCAAACACCTAGATGGAGATACTGGGATGCAGAAAAACAACCAATAAAAACTATGGTGTTCTTGGAAATGATAAGTAATGACATACCGGAAAGCTGCTCCAATACATGTACCACCTTTAATGGAAGCTTTACCCACAGATGGAGATATTCATGTAAACATGATGGCTCAATCATGCACTGTTATTTACAGTGTGAAATTCAATATTTTGAAGTGATTCTCAGTCCCTTTTTTCAAAGGAATTGTTATGTATTTTCCAATTGATGTCTCAACTGGTGGTCAAGTGGAGTGACATACCCAAATATATACCTCTTGTCACCCCACAACATTCAAGATGAATGAACTTCTTAACCCCCATTCTGGTTATCCTTTCAAATGATTAGGAATTCCATGCGGTGCATCTACATCAAGTTGTGTCTGATGATATAAAAAGGAGCCTTTCAGTGTCTGAGAAATGTTTGGTCACAAAATACTCGCGCAAAAACCTTCAACTTACTTTTCAACTTCTCTTGTCAAAGGATTAGAGGAAGACACCATATCAGGAATGGAACCCATTGAATCGGAAAATTATCCCTTCATTCTCAAGCATTATGATGAACTCAGGAAATAAAATGAGTCACTGTCAAACCATGCAAGTGCATCTTTGCTTGCTTGATATAGAGAAGAATCTTATATCAAAATCAGAACTCATGATCAAACAAAAAGCATCAAAATGAATTCTGGCACAGTCTGGTACAATCAACAAGTCAAAAACAATCAGATCTCTCAGTTTCAATTGAGTAGTGTCTTCCTATGTCCTTCACTAATATCAACCAAAAACAATTAGGCACATCTAGCTGGTGATCAGATGATTGTCTTCCATTCACAAAATTTTATTTGTATTGCTTCTCTTTTCTTGAATTTTGCAATATACTTGATGGCTCAAGAAGGGTGATAAATGTTTTCAAGAGGCTATGAGTCATATGGCTTTGTCTGATTTCCAGTTTTTTCACCAACATTGCAGTTCCACCATAACTTTCTTCTCCTTGTGAAATTTGTTCTCACTTCTTACAGAACAATCTTCATCTTGTGAACAACTATCAGTTAGATTTAAAAAGAAGAGATACCGATCAAATGCTAAAAATCAGACCTTTGAAACCATTCTACATTGCAACCTCCAACTAGTTCAGTTTGCACTACTTTGGTCAGGTGATAAGGGATAATGAAAGTGTGAGAAATTGCAAAGAAGGCAAAAATCAGAGCTACATTCAAAACGTCAAATGTGCAATCTTTATCAGGAGTCACAATGCAACATTTCTGTCAACAAATCTTCATAAACTACTCAAATCTCACGTGTTATCATGATACAAACAAGAAAATTCATTTTCTGAAACACAATGATGTGCTAGAACAGGCAACATGAACATTTATTAGAGAAGGAAGGGCCTTATTTACTTACATTTTGGAGGATTTCAACAGTAATAATGTAATTGTTGAAATGATAGATTTCAACAATCTGATGTATGTTTGTCATTTCTGCAATGATGGATTTTCTTCATACCCCCTCAAACTTGATGACAAGGAGGGATTTTGGTCTTGTAATTTGCTGTATTCAAATACAGGTTACTAGACTGTCCAATTCAGTTCTTAAGAAGAGAATGCATGATTGAAGGCTTCCATGATTTCTTTCTCCTACTAAGACATAAAGAGAGCAAACAAAGTACAGTACAGTGTCGCAGTTGGAGAGTACAAAGTGACTACAGTTAGAACCTCCATCACCACAAAATGATATAATGCTAATGAAATACACACTACACTACACATTTACTAATTTTCTTTGCCTGAACATTGCAACAAGTGACTTGGACTATTTTATGTAAATTGATTGGTTACTTCTCGCCATATTTCTCTGCCCAAAATTGTTAGGAATACCATCAACATTGGACAAACAAACTGATGTAACTTGACCTGGTTTAAAACCAATTCATTTTACAATTTTCAAAAACCTGGCTGCAAGAGGGAGGAAACATAAACAGGAATAATTTTCAAACCATTAAAAACCAATCCATATTTTGACAAGAGTATTCCATTGGTTTCATCTGAGGATGAGAACCATCAATCAAATAATCCTCTACACAATGTGTTGTAGATGGCTTGTACTGTGCAATACCAACAACATGCTCAACTTGAATCCTTGTAAGTCAAACATTTATCAACTTGGGAAGACTCAAACTCGAAACAAATGCTGTCAATTCTGGGAATATCAAAATATAAGGAAGATTCAAAATACAATGTCCATGCTTCTGCAATATCTGCTTATCAGCTATTGAGCCTGAGGATAGGATCACTTCATTGATTCCTCTACTGAGAGAATCATCCAAATGGACAAGGTAGTCCAGTAGATTGATTGTATTTCCAAGTCAACAATTTTGTTTGTCTGGGTCAACAGATACGGTAAAGACATAATCACAAAACTTGATGGTATTAGGAGACAAAACCTGGCATCCCTAGCCCAATGTCCATTCTTCATTTTGGCAACCTTAACAGTTTTCTTGAGATCGTAGACTTGAATATTTTTGAATTGAAAAAACTAGTACTAATCATATTCCTGAATGATTTGCAACAACTTTCGATTCTATTTTCATTAGATAGTCCCATCATAAATCTTCTCTCATCTTCAGGATTTG
>JALLPD010001366.1:0-12242 GCA_036940065.1 Cyclotella cf. meneghiniana | reverse complement strand
TATTGCACCGTAAGAAAAGGATGGGGATATAAATCCCTTGTTCATATTCCTATTAAACAATAGACTACAAGTAAGGCCAAAATAATAGTGCACAACCAATTGCGTTCAACGGAAGGGGAAATTTTGACACTTGGGAAAAATAATTGACTGTAATAATACAGATTAAAAAATGACCAACTTAATTATTTTGGAATGCTTTGATTGAATCATTTCACAATTCACTCACCCCTAGGACCTAAAATTCTTCTCCAAACTTGCTTGAATCAAGTGACACCTGTGTAGATAACATGTGATGACTTTTGAATTAACAAATAATTAAATGTAATTACTCTTTACACACTGCAAATATTACTATGATCCTATCAACATAACACGAGCCAACGCTCTTTGTACAAGCCTCTGTCTCTCCAGCTGAAATGCCCACACCGTTATCTCTATCAACGTTGATCATCATCACTGTCAACATGATAGTGACCACCACAGTTAGAAAACTCTTTTCGTGTATTTTGCCATCCTTAGATTCCCCATAATATAAGTCTTAAGAGGGATACTTCATTACTTCCCTGTACCTCCAATCTCCAGCATAGTGTAATTCATTGCCATACATGAACACACCCCTCACATGTTGTTTGCCACCCTTCCTTTCTCAGTCATACAAGCCTCCAAAGGCCTATCTCATCGAACCCCCACCATGCACATTGTCATCTTTCCATTATTCATAGGAGATTCCATCGACAAAGTTGTACATGCCCCTGTCATTCTTTTTGCAACCCTCCCACTCCTCATCATATGAGCATCCACCATCCTCTTTGTATATGCCTGTGCTGTGCATTTTTCCGTCCTTCCATTCACCATCATACAAGGCTCCATTGATAACGTACAGATACAGTCCCCTACAATGCTTTTTGCTATCCTTTCATTCTCTGTCATATGAGTCTCCAGAAGCACCCTTCATGACACCGCTACCATTGATTTTGTCATCCTTCCATTCTTTATTGTATGATTCTCCAGAGGCATCATTGATCACACCCATACCATGGGAGGATAGCCTTGGGGTGTGGCATATAATGTGAAGAAGAAGAAAGTAAGTCTACATTGACATCACAAGTGGTGAAACTAACAATGCTCAAGCTGCAAAAATAAGATACGCCACAGTACACATGTTAATTGACTTGACAACGGCTGATATTCCCTGCACCAGACCACAGTGCACGTAGCATAGGTAGTTTTAGGAGACTGTGAGTAACACATGTCTAGTAAAGGATTGAAAGAATGCTGGTTGGAATAGAGATCAAGTACCCATTGGTGCAGTTTTTCTCCAAATCCCTAGTGTTTTGATGGCAACTAAGATGAGGATGAGATGAGGATCAAAATAGCAGTGTGAATCAGGACAACAATGATGATGATGACAAAAACAACATAGATCAGGAGGGTTGGACCAACTCAGCGTGTTTTTTATACAAACTGTGCATTTTTGCTGGTATGAATTAACATTCACTCTATTTTTCTTTGGATTGCAACATTGAAAACAATGACTTCAATGAGGCAAAAATGAGGAACAATTCCTGTTTGAACAGGACTGGCTGGAGAGTCACCAAAAGTGAGAATGAGTTGAACATAGCTGGGTTTGGTGGCTTCAGTTTGTGAGTGGATGTATATGGTGTAACAAATTAGTTCTTGTACAACAGACCTGCTGTACAGCTGCAAAGGCTTTTCCTACTAAAAATACATGCACTGAAACAAAATGTACTACATCCTTAACTTTTTTAATGAGATGACAAAAATTTATGCCAACTTCCGCAATGCACATGATTAGCAACCCCTACACTAACAACCATATCATTTACCGACAGATTATCTCCCCCCACCATCTGCTTTTGATTTTCTTTTTATCTGGCTTCTTGTACACAACAATTCATTATCACACCTTTCCTCCCACATGCACTAGTCACTTGTGCAACGTCCACTGATGCCTCCTCTACTTTGTCCTCCCTTATCATCTTCTCTGTTTTGTCTTTCCATGACAGATCATTTCCCTGGTTTGGTGTTCAACTTGCGCCACATGATCTTTTTCACCCAAATGGTTCCAAAGATTTATCACCCCTCAGGTAAAGTATGTGCCATAATACTTCCTCTATTATAATATCTCAAAATTCATCATGCATATCATTACATCACAGACTCTATAGGAAAAAATACATGTTTGTAGAGGGGAAACCTTTACATTCCTCAAGTTCACAAAACAGACTTGGCCGTATAAAACTTTCAATACAGTTTTTCTTCAAGGGGACTGATTTCATATGAAATATTTTTCACTGATCTTACGGCAGTGTTTCACCATAAATTGCTTTCATCTGAAAAGTTTTGTCATGTATAATACAAAAATGTCATGGGTTTGATTCCTGTTCTCACCTTTGTTCAAGTTTCAAATAGAACTTAATCTTTAGAGAACATATTTTCATATTATATTTCATTGTTGATAGACAAACTCAACTTAACTGTTTCAAAATGATTTCAAATGAAACTATTTTTCAGATGAAATGGTTCGATGACATCACATGAGGATAAGATATTGATATTAACTGTCATAAAAAATTTTATCCATACCAAAACAAAGGAAATAATTCCTTTGGAAAGATTAAAAGTGTTTCATATGAAAATTCATTTCAAATGTAGCTCACCTAAAAATGATATCAAATGAAAAAAGATTTCATGTGAAACAGATATGAATTGGATATGAAAATAACAACTTGATGTTTAACTCACCTGGAAGATTTTCACATTACATTATAATCCATACAAAAACAAATTAGAGCAGTGCATTTGGGAAAAGATTAAAAGCCATTCCCTGATAAATGAAAATTCTTATATGATGTATCTGAATTATTTACAAATTTGTCAAATATCCATATTAAAAAGGACTGAGTAGTTCCTTTTTGCATGACATGTTGAGAATTCAGTAATATCCCTTGTACACATTCTTTTGTTGGTACAATTACACAATGAAGCAGTTCTGATACTAGTTCATCAGGTACTTCTTCCCAAACCTTTATCACTGTAAGACCATTTTTCTAATACAACCTGTGAACATTCTTTTTATATTATACTATAATATTATTGAGAACATATCAGAAAGTGGTTTAAATTAATTAACAATGTTTAAAAACTTACCACAGACTGTTTTTCTTTGATATTAATCCAAATGAAAATGTTTTCAAAAAACAAATGGCATAGAAACTTTCTCTCAATTTGTTCAAATATTTTTCAGAAAAATAATTTCATCAAAGAAAGGGTTTCCATATTGAATTCAGAAACTGCAATCAACTTTCTGAGAAACAACTTACCTACAATCCTACCTTTGAATGTTTTCAGAAAAATACAAACTTCATATGAAAAAATTGGTTTGTCATGGATAAAAACTTTCACAGACCAGTGTCACATGTAAAAAATGAGCTTCATGTGTAATTTTTCATTCGCCTTCAAATTGCTTCAAAGAACTTGAGTTCATTGTAATATAACAATGTAAAAACAGTGTACATTTGATTTATGTGTGCACCTTTGTTATGATTTCCAAAGAAAGTTATGTTTTAAATGAAACATGTTTTCACATAGAATTTTTCTTCTTATAACTCACTTGATTTTGAAAGATTTCCAATGAAATTGGTTCCATAAAAAAGTTAATGTAAGTTATGTATGAATAATAATTTGATATAGAACTCACCTGCAATCTCCAACTATGCTACTCTGTCCAACCTGTCATGAGAATGAGAATCAATGAGAATAAGCTGTGAGAACATGAATGTAAGTCAATTAGAACAGGACAAGAGTGCAAACGCCAAATTTTCACCATGGCTCTCTCAAAACAAAACTCATCTTCACCACTGATTGTTTCATTTTTGCAAGGTCTCCATTATAAATTTGTGGTTGATAGCCTGTGAGAAGTATGTTGTAAATTGATTAGGCATCAGAAGAATGATGTAATCAATTATCCATGAGAATTATTTTATTGAGTGGCCGTGATAGTGCAAATTGATTTGCCGTGCAGGATGAAAAAATATTGTATTGCGCCAGCCTGCTTTTGGAATGTTTGATAAGCACAATACAAAGCATTGATTCAATGTAACATTTAGAGTTGTATCAACAAACCAACTGACACACAAATTTTAGTGATGAGTACCATTCTAATTTTATGTCACCTCAAGCATATGGAAACAGCAATATGCATTTTCTTACATGAAATCAAAAACATTACCATCAGTAATGTCATATCCAACAACCAAATTTCAAATGTACATAAGAAACATGAACCTGAGATGAATGCTACATGTATAATATATATACATGTGGTTTGGGGCATGTTGCCTTTGGTATCATAAGTGAATATAATATCAATGTGGATATTTGTTTTATTTGCTCTTGAATACATAAAAAAATTGGGTGATGCTTGATATTTTTTTTCTATTTTATTCATTCTTGTGTACAGTTTTTTGCAATGCCTAGATACTGGGATCTATTGACCACAATTGTGAACATGAATTCTGCATCATGTGATGCAAATCTGGACAAAAAAATTCTAAAAACTCCAAATAGTTTAATTAGGCTGGGGACACAAATTTAAATTCTAAAAAAAGTATCCATCAAAGCATCTGTTGAAAATCTGGTTGAATGAATGTGTTCTTGGTTATATTATGCCCTTCTTTAAATCCTTCTTTACATAAGCTTACTTTGTGTGACCAAATGGGTCAATAAAATCAAATGGGACCATTCTTAACATTTACTATTTCCCCTATCTTCTTGGATTGCTTGTTGTTTTTCATTTTTGCGTGCTTCTTTTAGTCTCAGATTCAATTACACAGCCATTCATTGTCACATTTCCCCCCATGTGCACCCATCACCTTGCAATCTTCACTGTCACCTTCTCTGCTTTGTCCTCCATTGGTGCCTCCTCCTCTGCTGCATCATTTGTGACCTTTTCTTCCTCCTGTTTGGTATGCTTCTTTTTATCCACAAGTTTTCTTTGCCAGGCTACTACTGCTGTTTCTTGCGGGGAGCACTCCATCAGTGACAGGGGCAGAAGCATGATACATTTTATGGATAGGTGCAATACTGAACCACTTTAGTTTCAAGACATATCTGAGTGATCAATGCTGAGAAAGGATAACTTTTCTTGAATGTCTTATTTATCATGTTTACTCTATTTTCAAAAAACAGCTCCTGCATTGGGACAGAATGTGAGAAAAACTTGGGAGATTGTTTTGTGAATGAAACAAAGAGGTACCAACCTATCATGAAGCCAAGACTAACCATACAAGACCATTCTTACTGTATAAATATCAGTATAAGTCCCCCCAAATGTCAAAAGATATCAATCTGAAAGAGATTATGCTTTGAACAAATTTAATCCAGCGTAAATGTAGAAAAACTATTGTATTTTTGCTATTTTTGGTTATATTTGCAATTTACTGGTTTTAGCATTGACACTGTATTCTTTGATTGTTTGCACCAAAGCTGTCACTTTTTACTGAGGTAAGCATTGGTACCCTACCATTGGGCCATGGTAAATTGTGTGCTTGAAGTGACGGTAATGTTTTGTGAGTTTATGGATAATGTGGTGTTACTCAGCAACTAAAAGGATTTGTATGGGAGAGTATAATAGTGGTGTGTTGCTGGCAGTAAGGATAAACAATTTTTAAGGGGTTTAGATTGACCAGTGTTAATTCACAAGACAAAAAATATATGAGTCAAGAAAATTAGTTGAAAAGGTCTTACCTAAAACCTGAACATATTACCCCAAAATGACCAAAATTATTTAAGCCATCACCAATCCAGAGCATTTTGAATGATGGCTATACCTTTTGATTGGACCAACTTAGCTTGTGTGTGATGAACCAAAATAATGAGGAGGATGTGAGCTTTCTACATTTACTATCTGTTAAGTCAAGAAATGATTAGGTTTCAAAATATTCTCGCCAGGTTGAATATGATGATTCTTAGAATCTGGCACTTCTTTTGTGCAGCCATGGGTACTTTATTTATATTGTGCCTCAGGTACTATAATTGACCCATCTTCACCAAAATGGTAACTGGCAACCAACTTCGCAGGTCCAACTTGATAAGATTCCCATTCAGTTACCAAAAATATTGTGAACATCATTTTTCAGATGGATTCCTTTTTGGTTGATCTGGTAGACATTACCACTTCCATTTTTGGTTACTAAGAAGATCTCTAATCATACTCCTCAGTTCTACAGGTCACCATATACTAGGTCTAATGCATATCAATTATTTTGTCCTGTCATCTTCCATCAATCACATGAATTTAGAGTGATAAAAAAATTAATGTTAGCATCAACATTGAAGATGGATTAACACATATTGCCTTCAACCTCCTTCATTATTCGTATTTGAAGAAAAAATATCTGTGAAGTCCTGTGGGCTGAGACCTCTGAAAAATTTTGTGCAGTGTACAGTACGATCCAGAATCGTGGGCTAAAGGCACTGACTTTATATTTAATTTTATCCCCAAAAAATGGAACAATGAGGAAAATAGAGGAAGTCACTCAAAATGAAGTCAAGTTTAGATCTGACTAATGTGTATAAGTTTTGTCAATTTGCACAACCCTTTCTCATCAGACTGATGTATGATATGCCTAGGGTCTCATCCTGTCTTGTTGCAAAAATTGGTGATATTGACATTCAACCAAGAGACCCCACAATAGAAAATTGTGCTGTGGCTGCCCTCACAATTTCAACCCATGAAACTCATCATCATTCATTTGAAATGACAAACACACAGTTATGTGCAAACTGCCATCTGAAATTTGAGTGACAGGTGGTTAGTTAGGCCATGTAAGGCTTTGGCCAAAATTATCATGGTGCACACCATGGTTTAGGAGTTGATCAGTGATCAGATGACATTCATGTGAGTGATCAATATTGGTACCAATGATTACAAGTGTGACATATGTAAGTTGAAAAAGGAATTAGTAAAATGAAAATTATTCAACAGAAAAATTATATTGAATATCCCTACATAAATCACATAGGTTTATGAGTAAATTCTCATTTTTATGGGATGGATGAAAATCAAAATTTGTCTCAGTTTTAGATGAATATAGGCATGTTTTAATAATGAACATTCTGGGGTGATGTAATGCATACAGCTTGATTAATTTTTCTTTATACACTCTAAAAAGACCAGCAACTCTCACTTCAGTCTCACATAAATCATCACAACATATGACAATGGATTAATACATACTTTGTCACAGAAGGAAAAATTTATCTCTTCTCTTCATGAGGGATCATGGGGGGGATAAGGTTCGTAACCATGTACATGTCACACACAAGAGCAAGCAAGGAGACAAGAGAACACATACAAGTATGGTCACTTTATCTTTGCACTGAGGAGAGTCAGCTTGCCCAACATTCTCAATCTGGAATAATGTGCATTATATACATTTTCTCAGTGATCTAAAGATCTGAAGTTGCTCTATAAATATTGCTGAGATGATGAAGCTGTTTAGGTTGATGCGGCTAGCCAGATTTTTGGGGTACACTGCTTTTGTGTGTTGTGTTAGTGAATTCCATGGTCTTCATCTTATTTCACTGTGCTGAAAAAAACAATTTAAAAAACGAGTTTAATAGTTAAAGGTATCTGTACTGGCCTCCCTAAGGTTAAGGCTAAGTATCTGCATACTGTATCAGAGAGAGAGACAAAATATGAGAGATTGGGATGATGTGTGGTGGAATATCATACAAAATGATGTGAAGTAAGAAGCAAACAAATTATCAAAGCTTGATTTGAGAGGAGAGGTGACATGATATGATGGAGGAATGGGAATGATGCATTTTCTTAAAAAAGACCTCCACATGGAAGCAAAATTTCAATTATTGGGACTTGGGACCAAAAACATTTGCCAATCATTAAAAATGTTGACCTTGACAGCACAAGAATCAGTAGCCATAATTATGTAAACTTTAACTCCGACAGTTACCAAAATATGCAAATTAAAAAAGCGATGGTTGCAACCAGTCTTCTATTATGTAGGGACTTATGAACCAATTTATATGGTGAAGATTGAAAATGCATCCAAACATTATGTGCATCAAAGTAGTCATGACAAACACTCGCTATGCTATCTGAAACGCAAAATTATTTTCAAAATCTTAAATGGATGGGAGCCTGTGCCCATTTTTCTTCTTCTGCTCCTTTTTTCCTTCTTGTATTCTCCATCAGTGAGATATTTTTCACCTTGGAAACATAGATGACATATTTACAATGTATGAACATCAATACTTAGCTATGATGAAGGCATTTTTAATGGTGAAAAGTGCAAATAAGAATGAACTGCCTCTTGTATTTATGCAAATAAATTTCCAAGGTGTCCTTTTCTATCTCATAAAAACACAGGTAACTGTAGTATGCATTTACATGATAATGGGATGAAACTTTTGTGAAAGACATTTAATGGTCAAGAGGTTTTTATACTCAAATAATTTCCTACCTATTAAAAATTATAAGTCAAGCCTCAGAGAGTGCAAGACGCATGGACCCCTTCACAAGAACTCCCTTCCCCAATACTTACACTCAAGCTGGTCCTTAGCATAGTAGAAGTCTAGTTTTGAACCATAATTTATCAGAACATCTGGATATGTTCACATTGAATTTCTTATTTTTTGACATTTTCAATTCCTATGTAGAAGGCACTAGAAAGACAAAGACAATTGGCAATATCTTTCGGCCTTGCTAAACATCTGGAAACTGTGCATCAATCTCTGAATATAGTTCAACAGAAAGTATTGGCATTACTAGCAGCTGCTGAAAGTATTTTGTAGCAGCTAGCAGCTTGAAAGTTCAAATTAAAAATCTAAGGTTGAGTTGCATGCATCATATGTATGGTAATCTTGTGTTATGCTTATCTTTTAAGATGTAGAACGCCTATTATGTTGGTTTTTCACAGAAGAAACAAGAAAGGAAGATAATTTTGAGCAAATAAAATAATAGGGAGTGCTACATTAGTGAGTGCATATGCATCTCATGGGCTTTGGGTGCACTGAAAAGTTGACATCTTGGAGCACACACTAAAATGCTCTTGAGAAGTTGACATCTTGAAAATGTATTTGATTTGAAATACATATGTTATCCATTAGTATTTAGCCTTTTTCACCATTAAACATCTTAATCGATACATCATAAAAATATTGGATTGGTAATGCTGTGATTTTCTTCAGCTGATAGTGAATAATGAATAATGAATAATGAATAGTGAATAGCATTTTGTGTTGCTAAAACATGCTATTCACTGTTGACTCATGCTATTGACAATTTAATAGGTCCCAAAAGGTTGATAGATAGAAAAAAATCAAATTTGCTTTTGACTATTGCAGTTTAGCAAGGCGTGTTATTCACTCCTCAATATTTGATAGGGACCAATAGTCCAATAGCGTTCCCTCTAATTTTAGTGTGTTCACACACACTCTCTCTCAACACACAACATCCTGATTACTGACCCAACCTCTATGGCTGCTGAACACAATGCATGACTGACAGTCAAACCTAGAAACACAGCTATATTTACTAACTAATTAACTAATTGATTAGTATGGGATAAGTATAGGGTTTGTGATAATTTTGGTCAATTGTGGTCAGTTTCCTGAAATGGTCAGTGGATTTAACAGGTTATAAGTAATATATTGATGCCAAAACAGTCCCCTTTGTAGAGAAAAATCCTTTCTACTACATAACTTAAATTTATCACATACATGTCATGGTGAAAATACACTGCAGGGGCGTACATTGTGGAAGACATCATAATCACTCCCATAACAGATCCCACCATAATATGCATGAAATTTACAGTGAGGATGAGTTCTTGTTATGTACATAAAAAAGTCCCCAAAACCCCATGTAAGGCTTTCCTTCACGAAGTTTTCACAGGCTTCTCCAATTTTTATGCATAAAAAGTAACACAGTAAATACTTACATGTCTCACCTATACGGTTAAGTTCATGTTGTATACATAATGAATTAGCAATACCCCATTGGCTCACCTGCACAAACTCTTATCACCAGGATCAACAAAATGTTATACATATAAACAATCTGGTTAATGCTATGCATATAAAAAGAACACTCTCTCATCACATTGGATCAATGTAAGAATAAAAAAAATCTGGTCAATGCTATGCATATAAAAAATAACACTATCTCTTCTGACTGATTTTGAACTGCCTCATCTTTTTTGCATATATATAAAACATGCATATGTAACAAAGTTACGTATATACCAAATTTCTATATTAAAGAAAAATGTTATGTTTATAACAAAAGTGGTCAATGTTCAATGTTATGTTTATAAAAATTAACACTGTCTCTCAACACAGCAAATACTTACATGTCTTGTCTATATGGTTAAGTTCATGTTGTGTACATAATGAATTTGCAATGTCCTATATTGGCTCACCTGCATAAACTCATATCACCAGAATCAACAAAATATTATGTATAACCCTAGGACTTTGACACAGTCCATATAGGGGCTTCTTTAGCTTCAAAACCTTCCCTTGCTTCCTAAAACCTAGAGGCATCTTGACATACACCCTCTCATTCTTACCCAACTCACTATAATGAAAAGAAGCAGTAACATCTCCCGGGCTTCAACTTCAGCTGCAACAAAATCTTTAGAATCAACATTAATCGCACCGTTGTCCATTTTACCACCAATGCATATGTTTCGAAGAAATCAATGCCCTTCAACTGTTGGTCTCCACAAGCACAAAACCATGCTTTAACCTTCTTCACCATTCCATCGAGAAATGTTTGAGTTTGAAGGCCCAAATAGAATCAATCACATTTTCAGCGCTTCTATCTACCTCTTCACAGGCATCCATTCCCTCAAGAGTCTCCAACTCCTTCATGGAAGCCTTCCAGTACTCTACTTTAATTTGTCTGTTCATGGCTTGCCTCCAACTTGGGTTGTCCTCCTTGCTGACCTCTGACTTGGCCTTCAAAAACAAAGGATGTACCCAGTTCATGATGAGTCCGTATCTAGCACCCTTGTATCCACAATCATTTACTGCAAAGTGGATAAACTTGGACAAGGGACATGCTATCAAGGTCTCAACCGTAGAAATTTTTATCTCCAACTGTATCATCAAAGCATTGGTTTGCTGTTGATGCTTTGCCAACCGTTTACAATATTTGCCACGTTTTAGACTCACACGCTGCTTGAGCAACTCCTGAAGCACTCCTGGCAGTAATTGCTTTTCACCCATCAAGCAAAGATAGTAACTACAAAGCCTTTGACTCTTCCCATTGACACTACGATCTTGATCAGGAAATGGGTCCACCACAGAAGCTTCCTCTGGAGCTTGGCGTGGGGCCGCCTCAACTTCAGACTCGAATTCAGAGTCCAGCCATTTTTTCCGGATGATCAGCGTACATGTCTCTCTCATTGATCTCAACCTCATCTCCTCCAGATTCGAATTGTGGGTCCTCACAAAGAGAATTTTCACCATCAGACTTGATGTCAGCCTCCACCAGATCAGACAACGAAGGGCAAGACCGTTTGAGCCACTTCTTTACCTCTTGTGTTTCCACCACTTGCTGACAAGCTGCACGATCATGTTGCTCCTATAACTGCTTGCATCTATGATGCCGCTTTGGCTCCGAAAGCCAAACTTCATCAAGGGGATGCAGCCTGTAAATTAAGAGTCCAGCGGCATCATATTTGTCCTCAATAAAATGCTCCCATCTATTCACAAACAGCTCAGCACAGATCTTATCCAACTCCGCTGATGTCTTGCCAGCATGAAACACAGTTTTGAATGTGTCATTAACCACAACATGATACTGCAGACTCAGTATGGAGATTGTGAACCGATCACTGTCAATGAATGCTCACAAGAAAAACCCAAAACTTGGCCCATCCTTGCTCATTTGTTCCACTTAGGCAGGCATCCCCCAGCATGAGTCTGCATCAAGTTGCAATGATCCATCTTGTTTTGGGTAACCATCTCAAGTGGAATATTACTGCTGAGCCATTGTGGTATGTGATTGTATAACCATGCAGTGCAATCTACTGCAAAATGCCAAAGAGTAAAATCATCCAAGCCATCCTCACCCGAGTTGAGAGCAGTGTGTACCATAAAAGATCATGCCATGTACATGATTGTTTGGATTGCTCTCTCAGCCTCAGCATTCTGGTGCTGTGCTCCTATGCCACTAAAAGTCTGGGTCT
>JALLPD010001365.1:0-12243 GCA_036940065.1 Cyclotella cf. meneghiniana | reverse complement strand
AACTTTTCATTGCAATGCTTCATTATCATTTTATTGATGTCTTCTTTGCCAGATGTTCTACCTGGTTCTTTGTGTAGGTAACAATTATTTTTGATATCGTGGAGTCATCAACAATCCTCGGTTTACCTGGTCCACTCCAATCTGTGTCCAGAATTGCCTTTTTTCATTTTTCTTGTCTTTCAACGTTCAAAACATAGTATCCTTTCCACAGGGTACAATGTTTGAGATTATCATGTCTTTTATAATTTCCCACTGCTGGTTGCAGTTTTTTGATAGAATGTCCATCACTTCTGTCTTCATGTATTGTGATTTCTGCTCAATGGTGGCTTGATAATTGGAGTGGTTAAGTCAGCTTTATGACGTTTGACTAGTCTTCACATTACAGTGGCAATAGTTGGTTTCAGAGAGTTAGTATATGACTCCAATGACTGAAGGTCAACGGTCTTTCTTTTATTCTAGGAATCGACTAAAGCATTCTTCTTTTTATGTTCCTGTTTATCACAGATCACTCAAACTCCAATGGGAACAACACTATTACGGGCTTCATTCAATACGTTTGATACCTTTGTGATGACAGGAATTATAGTTCTCTTAATATTTTTCGTTGCTTCAAGTCTCATTCTTGCAGTGGAGTCTTCTGATTCAAATACCTGAACATATGCTTCAAGCTCATGCACAACATTGTTCAATCAGTTTGATGCTTCAAAGAGCCGTTGTGTTGCATGGAGTCTTGAATCAGTTCTAGTACCGTCAAGTTTAATATCTGAATTGGATTGTCTGAATATGTTGTTGGAATGATTCAAAGTGATGGACAATAATGAGCAACATCAAAAATGCACCTGGTCATGTACTATTATATACCGGACAATGTGGTCGGTGATCTGACGCCCGGAACGATGTTTATTCACCTTTAAAACAAATATAAGTTTATGAATTTTCTTTTTAATTTTGCGTAGATGTAAAAAGTTCAAATATATATTAAAGGTAAATGATGTCGCGCCATCGTTTTCGCAATATTTGCGCGTTCGCAATATTTCATCTTTGGATTGATGTTGTGCAAATCATACATGGTAGCCCTCAGAGTGGCCCCGTCGGTTTAGATTAGCCTTATCACAGGTAGGCCGGAATAAACTTTCATTCTAATCGTACAAAATGACCAAAATTATCAACGATATGACTTCTATCACCTTCTTCGAGTGAATTTTTTATTCCCTGATTACGGTTGCCCTCACATAAATCTGGGCTGTGGCTGATATAGGGCCGTACCATTTCTAGTATGAAAATGACCTGTATAGTCAAGTAGTGTGATTTATATTTAAATCTCATCCATTATGCGAGTGCCCTGTTACGACCTAAGACGTCTTGTTGACGAAAACTGGTGTTGCATGGAACGCGGTGGAACGTGCAATACCACCAATGATAATATTATAAACACAGTTGCCTTCGCCTTTTCTTTCAGCACATGGCCAATAAGTACAGATGACATCACGTATTCGCATTAATTGATTTAATAACCATCCAAGATGAAATGTAATCCCTCATCATCGACACTGCTGCTACTAACCACATTATCAGTCCTTCATTCGTCGTCACGAGTAGAAAGCCATGGATACCTGAAATCCCCTCGATCTCGGAATTTGTTCGCGTATCAAGAACGCGACTGGAAGAATGGCGGTGGAGACTCTCCTTTGCCTGAAGATTGTAAGTCACTTGGTCTGTAGATAATGATGTCCAATCGTTTATGCGTCGTGTGGTTGGCAACGCACTCGTCACTGGTAATGCACTTGTCGCTGGTAGGGACTCACACAAAACCTCTCTTGTCGACATTTTTTTCAATTGTCAATGACCAAAACAGGCCCTCACTGTCTCAACAGAGGAGGAACCCGAGCTCAATGCGGCCTCCTCGAAGGCATCGATCAAATGACTGAATTACCATGGGTACGAAATTACGACACGCCTATGAATAGCAGCGGAGACCCCATGCCACCCAACATCCAAGCCACCTACATGGAAGGTGACATTATCACCATTGAAGTGATGGTGACTACCCATCACAAGGGACACTTCGTCATCAGCGCCTGTCCCATAGTGCCCATCCTTGACGATGAATCCACAGTAGACGACTGGCTACCCATGGCAGTGCCCACTCAAGAATGCTTTGATGCGTACAAATTGAAATTCGTCGAGGATGAACTCTACGGCGCTCCACCCGACCCCAATTATCCCGAAAGAGCTTACATCGCCCCTGCGCTGTCGGCCGAATGGACGTCTGGAGTGGGACCGGCGGAGCAACCCGTACTGGGGGCCGAATACAAGATGAAGTTTCAACTGCCCGAGGGGCTGAATGGAGAGGTGGTTCTGATTCAATGGTAAGCACCTGTAGTATTCCTGTTGTGACGATTTCAGAAAAGTTCGCATTAGCTCAAAGGCGCGTCCCGTTTGTTTCAATTATACATCAGGTATTATTTGACTGCGAATAGGTTAGTTTACATTGTTAATATATTATTCAATCTTGTTTGCTTCTCACCTCGCGGCCTGCCACACAACAACTCCAGCTGCAAACACGAAGGCTATGCAGACTACGAATTCCCATCGTCGTGGGGGAGCGATGTCAATAATTACAAGCAGATGGAAGACTGTGAGAATGTTCCTCCCGATGGCAATGGAGTGCCCGAACAATTCTGGAATTGCGGAGAAGTCAAGATCGAACGCAAACCCGGATCGCATTCTTCACCTGATTTTCTTGATACTTATTACTCCGCAAGCAACATGGCAACCTCAGAAAATGTGACGGATTCGCCCAATGTTTCTGATGTCAATGTTGCAGACTCTCCCAATGCTACTGATGACGATGCTGCGGGATCGCCCAATATTACTGACGTCATTGTGGCAGATTCGCTCAATGTCGCTGATGGTAACTTTGCCGAGCTTGAGAATGAAGCCCCTGACTCCCAGAAGCTCTGTGCCGATGCGACCAGCAGCTACTACGAAGCTAACTCCGATTGCACAGGCTACATCTGGTGCATATCAGGTGTGCCTGGCGAAGAGTACTTATGCGGCGATGGCATGCTCTATGATAAAACGAACCAAATCTGCAATTGGGCTGATGAAGTACATTGTGCTACAACAAATGCTCAAGCCGCTGCTCTGGGCGAATCACTCTCACCTGTTCCTCCAACACCTCATCCAACGACTAAGCCCAACGCTTTACTTGATTGGGACCGCGCTTCGATGAAGAGACCACACGACAAGACCATCATTGGATACTATGCCTCGTGGCAATGGTACGACAGAGACGGATTGGCGGCGCCGATAAATTTGGATTTCAGCAAGATTACGCGTGCTAACTTTGGTAACATACGAAGGAATTCCATGATATTGTGTCAACCCCAAAATGATTTTAACTCTTCTGGTCTTGCTTTCGCTTAAAAATTTTCAGCATTCTTTCAGATTACTGAGGAGGGATATATTTTTGGCACTGATAATTGGGCCGATCCCATAACACTTTTTGGTCCCCATGACTGGTTGGCATCTGACGACGCTCCAGAGTATTGTAGCTGGGATGGTCCCGCAGAAGAACCAACATGTACTGCTCATCACTATGAAGAAGGTCTTATTTACCTCGCTCACCAGGCTGGTGCTGAAGGTATGGCTACTTTTATTCACTTAGGCTTTTGTTATCGACGAAAGATTCGTCTACAAGATATTATCGACTGTTCCCGTCTATTTTTGCACCTAAATTTCAATAGTATATCCTTCTATTGGAGGTTGGAGTCTTAGTGATCCGTTTCCCCCAATGGCTGCAAATCCTACCGCGAGGAAGAATTTCGCCCAACAGTGCGTTGCTTTAATCAAAAACTACAACTTTGATGGGATAGGTATGGCACGATCGCAAGAATACACTCTCGACCTTGTTTGCTAAAGCATCTTGTCTCATACGCACTGGTTCTCCTACTTTCGTTCTCCCAAAAATTTGATAGATATTGATTGGGAATACCCTGGTAAGATCGTTCTATTCAGTTGTAATCATGAGTTTTCTTAATCATCTTGTGACCGATATTTCGCTCTCTTTTCGACCAGGCTACGAAGAACACAGTGGAACCCCTGAAGATACGGAAAACTTTAATCTTCTTCTTGATGACCTGCGTTCTGCTTTAGATGAGTTAGAAAGTCAAACAGGAATTCATTACGGATTAACAGCGTACGTTATATCGAATGACATTTTCGCCATGTCATGTGACGCCTTCTTACAAACTTTTACTTAATACACTTTTTTCTCTAGGGCGTTACCTTGCGGCCCATCTATCATCGACAACCAAGACATAGCCCACGTGTCATCAGTTTTATCAGAGTTAAATCTTATGACTTATGATTTTCATGGTACATGGAACAACAAGACTGGCGTTAACGCCCCTTTGTACGATCAAGAGGGTAGCCCTGAGATGTCTGTTGATGGATGTGTGGCGAATTGGCTTGAAGGAGGGGCAGAAAAAAATAAAATTGTGAGAATGATGTTTAGATTCTTTTTTACTGCAGCTTATATTTATCTTATGCTCGTCTTTTTCTGATCTATGCATGCGATGGAAGAATATTGGTTAGTGACATGACTGAAGATCATCTAAATCTTTGATTGCAACGAGGCGACGATGCTAAACAATGTGTCATCTCTTCATCTTTCATCATTTCTCAAATAACGTAGGATTTCCATTTTACGGTCGTAGGTGCGTGCCAAAATTCTTATCGTAAAAGTAGTGAATTTCAAGGAGGTAACATTGCTTAGGAAGTGGTCGCACTTTTTATTGTTTCGTCATGCACAACACTTAGTTTTGCTGGTGCGAAGGGGTTGTACGAAGAGTTCGATGGTATCGATGATAAATCCACATTTTTTGAAGACGATGGTGTTCCTCAGTGAGCATACAACGACAAATTGCACTCTCAATCGCGCCACCAAAAACTCATGTGTTGAGATTTTTTTCGCAGGTACTACAATATATTCTCTAAGCTCGGCGATATGACGAGTTTTCGAGACGAGCAGACGTACGTTTCCCGATCACCATTTTCTCAAATCAGAATTAGGAGACTCATGCATGTGTGTTTCTTGCTCCTCTTCAGCGCAACACAATATGCATACTCTAAAACAGGAGTTGTCTCGTACGACGACCCGCGTGCCATCTGTGATAAAACGGAATACGGTGAGAGGATTCTGTGTCACGCAATAATCTGGGAGCTAGCTTATAATAACGAAAAACTATGAACTGTTCTCATTATTTCTTTCATCTTTCGCGAAGCCCTTGAAAATGGTTTGAATGGATACATCATCTGGGAGATAAGCGGAGATCTTATGGAAGATCTCAGTACTCCACTTCTTGATGCCGCAAATGCTAAATTGTCCAACCCAAGTCTCGATTGCTCCAATATGACTGATGTTTCGTCAGCAGAAAACAACGAGAAGGATCAAAATTCGTCCTATATGTATTATCCGCTATTTGACGGAAGCAGTTCTTGTGTGAACGACGGAAACCAGCCGTCCTATTATTCCTCTAGTGATATGTTCGACAACAAAGAGGTTAGTGCTTCCCATAACAGTAAACTTGTGCGTAGCATATACGAGCTTACATGCCTTATGTTGCTCGATTACGACCATTACTCCTCCAGGACTGCTGCGAAAAGCATTTCAGTTGGACGACGGAGTGCCTAGACACTAGCAACATGGCAAATGATGACGACGAACAAAGCGGGCCCGTTGCTTCTTTGTACTATCCTCTTTTTGACGGAGGGGGGTCCTGTGTGAACGACGGTAACCAACCATCACATTATGCTCCAAGTGACATGTTTGACAACAAAGAGGTTAGTGCCCTCCAGCATACCGTTTTGTAGCATCATCCTGTGCAGCACACGCAAAATTATTTCATCTCAATTTTGATGATTTCTTGGTTCCAAAGGACTGTTGTGAAAAGCATTTCAGTTGGAACTCAAAGTGTGTAGACCTAAGTACGGGCAGCACCACCACCGCAGCCACCAGTATATTGGCTAGCAACTTGTCATCACTTGAAAGCAGCAACAAGGTCCTGCCATTTTACTATCCAAAGGAAGGATTTTGCGTGAACGATGGAATTCAACCATCCTATTTGTCCCCGAGCGAACTGTTTGACAACAAAGAGGTCAGTTATATCCCATTTATCATGGATTGTGAAACATACAAAAGTAATTTGTTACAAATCTCGTTTTCAATGAACCGTCATAGGATTGCTGTATGTATCATTACAGTTGGAACTCTCAATGCTTGAATGGGGAGAATTCCTTGATCGAATCTAATTCATCACCCATCACAACCAGCACCAGCGGTACCGCCAGTAGCAGCATTAGCACCAGCACCGGCAGCAGCAGAGACAGCACTAGCACAAGTTCCACGACTACCACCAGCACCAGCAGCGGTAGCAGAATTATAAGGACAACTACCATGTCAACTCAGTCTGAGAGTACAGCTCACACCACCACCTCCTCAGAACCATTTTACTCCCAAAATATGCTTGCCCAGGTGACAACAACAGCATCTACTTCATACACACTGCCCACTACATATCTTGATAAAACATTAACGTCATCAACATCCACTGATTTTGCAACTACGACAACTATCATCGCAACGACCACCGAACTTGTTAATTTCGACTCGACAAGCAGTACAACTACATCTGCTTTACCCACAACGACCACATATTCAACAACAACACCAACGCAAACGATAAATTCGGAAATTCCATTCAATCAATTCATTAGTTCTTCCAAGGATTCTTCAACAGAGGACGAAGTTCTGTCTCAAGCTGATGCTTTCTCGTCCATTTCTCAGCAATCAATGACAGCTCCTATTCATTCGAAAGATTCTGACCAGTCATTGGCCTCTGCCTATTTGAATGAATTATCGTCTGCTATCAGCAGTGCTCTTGGTCAAGATTCTAATGGTGTAAATGATGAACTGGAGGTTCAAAGCAGCAGAGCCAACTACAAACTCCCCCTCGAAAAATTTTATGTAGATATTCTTCCTTATAATTCTGGTTATAAGCTGAAGGTTCGCAATCCAAATCAAATGTCAAAGGCAGTTTCAGAATATCTTCTGTCATACTTTGAATCTTTGGACGAATGGTCATATGCAAATGAGCTGATTGAGTTCACTTTACAATGTCAGAAGTCACAAGAAAAGCTCGCATCAGAGGTAAAGCGTGCCCTGAGTTGCGAAGGTGATGGCATATTTGATGACTCGTCTCTTCCAAGAAGACGTGAAATGAATGACTTGATTCACTCAGCATTTGTGGGAAGTAAGCACGAGGAATTTTTAGAATATATCTATTCTGACTATGTCTCAGAACATGACGCAAGTAAAGAGGATTGGCAACAATTAGAAGAGGACCCAGAACAGCGTAGTCACGATCCTTTGCAAGACAAATTGGAGACAGAGGATAAACAGATGAATGAGGTGAAACAGAATAAGAAAGAGCAAATGATGCTTGAAAAGAAGAGCCAACAGATGAAAGATATCCTTGACAACCTTTCTGGCAAGAAAAGGATGCTCAGAAGTAGGATCGACACATAGTGAGGTGTCATGCACATCAAGTCGCATCATAACTCTCTCGATGTCAAGCCTGCAAATACAGTTGTAGAAGTAAAAAGGAAAACTATTGTTTTTGGTATTCTTATCAATAAAATGAGAAAGCTTAAATGCCTTATCTCACTTAACTTTCCCAAGTACAAGATGTGGTATGATAATTGCACACCTTGATTCATCTTCATCATTTTAAAGTCCTATTATTATACCAGTGCAATCATGATGTTATGAAGTTTGTAAAAGTGCTCAAGTAGACAACATGGTGAAAAATCAACCTTTATGTTTGCCCTGGATGGCTCTGATAAGGATGAAGTCTTTTTTGGCTCATTTTAAGTTTTGCAAGTGAGGGACACTCTTGATTATTCTTTTTATTTTTTCGTAACATCTTTGTCACTGGATTGCCTTCCTTATCTCTGCTTTGAGATAAAACACAAGAACTTCAAAAAGACAACCATATTTGAATGCCATTCAAAAAACAAGGTTGCAATATTGCACCAACTCAAAATCAAGTAGAAACATAACATGTTCCATTGAGGTGGGTGAAAATATTGCACTGCATCTGTGGTAGCTTTGATATTAATACATCCACTCACATCTAAGACAAGTAAAAAGGTTTTTATAGTTGCAAGATAAGAGAAGAAGGAGAGGACAGAGGTATGCAGAAATGCCAGCTGCATTGTTGAGAATGCAAGGCATGTGAGCATATTCTGCCCTCTCTGCATGGATTACACAGAACTAAGACCATGTTTTCCTATGCTGAGTTTATTGCTTGTGCTAGGTCATGTTGTCATCAATGCTTCATTCAGGATAATAAAAAAACATTCAAATCAAAATGACATTAAATTTACATGATTCCATACAAGTTGATTCAGGGAACAGCTTTTCACATCAATCCCATTTTTGTGCCCTTGTAAGCATAGCATGCAATATATTTTAATGAATTGGTGTTGAATAATTGCAAGAACACATGAACAACTGTGTCTTCAACATTGTTCAAAAGCTGTTCAAATTTCTTTATGCCTGAATGAGTTGGTTTTGTTGATTTAAGTTTCATAGTCTTAAGCATTATTTTTTTCACTTTGTCATGACTTCAGTTTCTATGTTGGCACTTGTGAATGTTTTTGATTGTGAGTGTCCATTTTTCTTTTGTATGACATAGACCAAGGCTCTACAAAAACTCTAAGTATGTAGGATATACCAATCTTTATGTCTACAAGATAAATTTGAATCTACAAAGATTAGTTTTGATTGGTATCCTTGCCACAATGTCTGAACACATCAGATTTCCTTTGACGCATCATGCTTCCCTGTGCACATTGCCTATGAGTGTGCTCCACCAGACAGTTGCTTCAACACAACGGGGCCTATGACTAGTCAGAATGTCTTCCAACAAGGCTGCCCCAAGTGGCCTCCACCGTGATGAGGAGGGGAACCATGGACAATTCATGTATATCCATTACGTAATCGAACATGAACCATCCAAAACCTGGTTGATGTGTCAATTATCCCGACCACAATCAAGGTAGTTCTACCAGATGAGATGGATTTGAAGGTCTACATCTTCTCAGATATGACCCTTGAGCAATTCCTTGCTCACATTATGAAGAGTATATCTCTAATGAGCAAGCAGCTAAGTCATTTTGACCAGCAGAAGAAAGCAGACACAGTCCTAAGCAATGCCATCCAGGATCATGACTCCAAGAAGGAAGAGTTGGACAGACTCATCCAAGTGTTCACAAAGAAAGGAAGGACTCTCACTACTGAGAAGAAATCCAAAATCAATACCCTGACTCAAAAGGTAAGCGTTGATAAAAGGTCCATGGTGCAGCGGGCAAAAAGGGAGAAAATTTCTTCAAACCCCTTCAAGCTCTATGGCACCCTCCTAGGAGAGGAAGAGTGTCAGTTCTGGGAGAAGATCATGACCACTCAGATGGAGCATGAGACCAACTCGGATGTCTACAGAGTCACACATACTGTCCCAGCTGGAAGAACAAAGATTCCTTCATTGAATACATCAGAATGCACTTACTGACATGCTTCTTGTCTGATATGGGCATGAAAGAAAAGCAGTAAATGAAGTCAGGACTCAAGAAGCCTCCTCAAATCCCCATACATCAATGGGTGAGAACAGTAAGTGCTCTAAACAAGTACCTGGAGTGGCTGCCTAGCAATTACTACAGCCCTCAGTGCACAAAGAATACCAAGGATGTTGTTCTTTATGACAAGGATGACTTGGCTGAGCTCATTCTGAGTCCCATGCCATTGCAGTTGCAGACCATGTACAACCTCAACAAGAAAGTAAATCCTAAGACATCAGAGAACTCACTGACACTCTGTAGCACATTGAAAAGTCTGCTCAAAAGTCTGTGAAGACCTCAGAAAGCAATAAGGGAAGGGGGTCAATAGACTCCAAGAAACTCCCTGGGTCCAATGGGTTGAATAAGCCCACCCCTAGGAAAAAGGAAAGGCTGATCAAGTTTTGCAACCATTGCAAGAAACATGGGGGTGCACCTACTACCCACAACACTGAAGAGTGTAGGAAGTAAAATGAAAACGGGTACCTTAAGAAGAGTGGAAAACCTTAGTCATCCAATGCAATATTCAGAGTGGCCTTTGCACAGGCTATCAGCAAGCTTACTACAGAATTACAGAAGTTTAAAAGAGAGTCTAAGGCTAAGAGGAGCAGTCCCCCAAAAAACATTGCTATGCCAGTGGTAGTAATAGTTACAATGACTCTGAATTAAATCTTGTGTCCGGCAGAATAGGGGACAACAGTTCATGTAATAAATAGATTAAATTTAGTAACCTCCAGTGGAATACATGTACCACCCCTTGTCCAAATAAAACTACCATTCCCAAAGAAGAAGTTAATTCAGAATCAAATGAGCAACAATCCACAAAATTGCTTATCAGATGACACTGATGTGGATTCAACAACATATGAACTGGACACAGATGCCTCTTTCTTTGAACACAACTAAGAGGAAGCTAAGACTACAGCAGTAGTTGCTGTGCATATGTCTGCACATAAACCTTTGTAAAAAAACTAGAAAACACATGCCAAAGCAGCACAAAAACAATCTAAGAAAGGTGCTATTGAATTCTGGATCTGATGGTGACCTATGGTTCCACAAAAAGGAAACTCCTAATGTTTCCCCTACTTGATTAGGCAGGTGCCGAAGTCTTGGCATACATCAAATGCAGCCTACTAAGGGGAGGTTAATGTCACACTTAAATTCTTTGCATACTCAAACAGTAAGGCATTCTCAATAACTCAAGACAAAGTAGAGTATGATGAGAAAAGACTACTAAGCCAGTATTTGACCTTTTCTTGGTGGAAACACACTAAGTAAGCAAGGAATTGTTCTAGATTTCAAAATATGAACATGACTATGGATGAAATCATCATGCCAATGAGAGGAATCAAAAAGCTGTCAAGTAAATCTAAGATTAATAGGACATGGTCTGTAAACATTAGCATGCAACATCAACCACAATGCACATTGGATGTCACCAAACATGCAGTCAAAATCCTAGATGCCAACTATGAAAAGGCAGATCTCAAATCAGTTGTTCAAGCCAAATGCTTGCACCTCAGTATTCTTGTACAAACCAGGATGATGTATGTTCTTCAAGACTATGAAGATCTCTTTTTTGGTACACTGGTGATTGGAAAACTAAGCCTGTCTCCTTTGAAGTAAAGGAAGGTGCTAAACCATATTATTGCACAGCTTTTCCAGTTTCAAAAATACACACAGAAACACTAATTTTTGCTACAGCCTTGGATCTAATATAGGCTATTGCACAATTATATTGGATCCACATGCTTCCAAAATCTGCGCAATTATATTTCCTCAGGGAAAGTACTCTTACCTCTGGTTGCCAATGGGTGTAGCAGGTTCTCCTGATGTTTTTCAATATTAAATGCCTGAGCTAATGTGAAACCTTGATTTGTAAGAACTTATCTTAATAAATTGCTATTCATAACTAAGGGAACACTGGAACACCGTCTAGATAAACTATGATTGGCTCTATCTAGATCGCAACATGTGGGCCTTGAAATAATGCTCTCAAATCAAACTCCTGTGCTACTGAAATAGATTACTGTGAGTACATCTTCACTAGAGATTACAGTAAGCCATAGCTCTAGAAAGTAGAGTTGATACCGGCCTTAAGACCATCACAAAACATCAGGCAACTCCTTAGGCCCCTTGGCATGGTACAATACTACAGAGACCTCTAGTAGAAATGCAGCAAAGTGCTTGCCTCACTCACCACTCTAGTTGGAGAGTGCAGTCAAACCAAATGGTACAAACAGGCAAAAGCTATATGCAATTCTTGGTACTGGAATTATGTACATAAAAAAGCCTTCAGTGACATTAAGACAGCAATCGTAATGGTGACATAGGTCAATTATCTCCTTTATTGTAGTATTCTAGGGTAGACCTAAAAATACCCTTAATTTTTAGGAGATGCCAGACATCTCCCAATAAAGGGCAAGAACCCAAGAAAAGGTTTAATACCCAGATATACCATTTGGAACAAAGTGCTCTATATCATCAACTTATGACATTATAGACATAATGGCTAGGTTGCAAATTCCGTTTTTGGTTACGGTCACCAAAACACCGTAACCAGTA
>JALLPD010001364.1:0-12309 GCA_036940065.1 Cyclotella cf. meneghiniana | reverse complement strand
TGAGAAACCACACATTTTTGGATATGTTTTCTGAGAAAGAAAACATATTTAGAGACTTCTCATTGACTCTCCTTTTTGACAAAAAGGAAGAATTTTGTAGATATTTTATGTAAATAAGATTACTTAAAATGTATACTATTCCTGTCCGAAGATTCTTGACCTATGTCAATGTCTTCCTATATTTCAATTACTTAAAATTGTCACTCACCATTATTTTCATGCATTGCAGTTGAGGAATGTTTTAGATCTACAAGACATGGATAATGATCCATCTTCCAATAGCACACAAAGCTACACAATGGCAGTAGCAACATTAACTTCCTCCAACCTTCAGAGTCTGCATGGCTGCAATTGTCTCTAACTACTTCATGTATTTTGGTTAATGGATGCAATCCAAGCAGCAACAAGAGATAAAGTGTTTGGGGACCATAAAAGATTCAGTTGCCTTGGGGAAATAATGGATAATCCGAAATTCTGGGATTGCATGTTTGCAGTGATCCAGGCATGTTACCCCATTTACAGGATCCTTTGGCTCAAAGGCATGAGAATGAGAGGGATTGATAAAGTGTGTAACTTTGTCAGTCAAGCTAACAGACTACTAAAATGTCTTGGATAACATCATGGTGGTATGTATCAACCCAGAGATGCCAGGCATAGTGTTTTATTTCACTATGTTATCAAAGAGTGACAATGAATTTATTGAATGTAGTTACACCTTTGGATTAATGATATTTGATTTTTGCATATGGTATATGGTTTGATCTGACAAAATTTATTTATACATACAGTTTACAAGGTTGGATGACAGCTCAGGGAATGAGAAGGTGATGAAGGATGATAATTTAAAAGACAGAAATTTGGAGGAAGAGACAGATGTGGAAGATGATACAGAGGTTATGTGGAGAGGAGAAGAAACTGCTTCTGCAATTCACAAAATCTGGGCTGGTGATAAGCTCTAAGCTGGAACATGACATTGCTCATGTTGCTTATCTCCTCTGTGTGCATCTTGTCATCTGTGCCCATGCAACTGATCTTGATAATAAAGATCCCAGAGAATATGCTGCAGTAGATTGTTTGGTTGAGAAATCGTTACTGTTGGCAGTCCACTGTAACAAGACAGAGAGGACTGATTCTTTGCCCCAACTGATTAAGTGCTTCTGGGATAAGTTCCAAAATTTCAGTAGAAGACCAGATATTTTGACAAGCCTCATATTTGGGTAACTGCCATTACGGAAGATACACAGTTCTATGATTGGCACAGGACATACAGTCTTCCTTTCACCATGTGTCTTGCACAATTTGCCTGTTGTGTGATGGCATGATATGTGTTTCTGGTGAAACAGAAAGATCAGGAAAGAAGTTAAGGCCAACAAAATTGGGAAGCACTACCAGCTTAGCCCCAAGGAGACCATGAAGCATGTTATTATTAGTGCATCATATGCTGCTGACAAGTATGTTGAGAGGCATACAAAGGCACAGAAAGCTGAAATGGTGTGGACTGATTATTACTTCAAATACTGCAAGCCTGATCATTACTGTCATGGGAGTGTTGTGGAGAAGATTAAGGATATAGATGTACAGATGTTCAGGGCTTATGAAGAGCATTGGGAGAAACACCAGTTTACTAGCAAGGGGAATGGTATTTATTCTGCAAAGGTGAATGCAAAGTATTGTGGTCTAATGTACATTGATGCTGATGCTGAGGATGGTGAGAGGGTTGGGAAGTTAAGGGAAGGAGAATGTGCAGTCTTTGCAAAGTGTAGGATGAATATGACAAGGAAAACTTGTATCCCTGGTAAAGGTTGGGATATCTATACTGGATTTGGTTAGGAGAAGAGTCCTGAGGAGTAGGAATGTGATCTTTCTGATACTTGGGAGTGAGCTTGGGACACATACAAGATGAGTGTGGATTACTACAAGAAGTATCCTAGTCCAGCATTTGAGTACTAACTAAAGATGGTGCTGAGGGGTATGGAGAAGATTAACTTGAATCATTATTTTGATTTAGGTCATATGTTGCATCTGTTGCCTTTGCACTCAATACATGTATATTAATAAAGGTGAAGTAACAGACAGTAACAAAAATGCAATTCCTTGTAATTCCTGATTACTGTCAAATAGCTGTGTTAAATGATAGGTGAAGTAGTACATGGATTACTAAACAAATTTCTTGGGTCCATCAGTAATTCTTCTGAATCATTTAAGAATTTCAATATTCTTGTACATTCCTGGCCCTGAGACACAGGAAAGGAATCTGTAATTGGAAACTTAGAATGTTTACATGTTTTGTTAATGTATCTTGATATTTTGGTAACCATATTTCAATTCAAATTCTACTATGACATGATATATAAATAATTGTATATGAATGACATGTCATGTATTTTCCATGTGTCAGAAAGGTACAACAGCACGTAATGGGTACACTCATGCCCTCAGATAATTTCCCATTGTCTTGTGCTTATTAGAAAGCACTTAAGCCATTCCATGAAGTCTCAATAAATCTAAAGTCCTTCAGGCATTTAATCTCGTGTCTCATGTTTTATGTCATGTCAATTTGCCTCTGCTTGTCACAGTTCATTGCTGTCTGTCTCAATAAATCTCTAGTCTCACTCAAATGTGCTCAACTCATCTCATAAGGCAGCTTATCTAAAATACAAAGGGCACTAAGGACTTGTAAATTTGTGCTCAACTTTGTTGGATGCTATTCACTATTTCAGTTCACAAAACAGAAAATTGGCAATTAATGGTGAGTAGAGCTTGACTTGAAATGCAAAAGATTGGAAGTAGATTTTGGTATGAGCAAATGAGATCAGTGACAAAATACAAGTAGGTTGTGTAGAATTAAAAAGTTCAAAAATCATATTCTACTTATTGATCTACGTTCCAAATTAAGGTATCTGTTAACTCATCTTCCAGAAGTCAGTTAAAGAAAAACTATTGATAGTTTCCTGGGTAATTCAGTGCTCTGTCAAAGACTTACCAGAATCTGCAATCTAGATGCAACCAGGGATAGGAAAAAGGGAATTTCCCTTTCTAACTTAGACCAGAGTTAAACTCAAACTTACAAAAAAGTTGATATTGTTTTTATTTCCCAACTCTAAGGCCATTCAACACCATGTGTGCTATAGTTGCAGGTGCAAAGTTGGTTTAGCCTATCACTTTTTTCCAAGTTTGGGAGTTATAGTTGGCCAGTCCCAACACACCATTGTTTGGGCTACAACATCACTTGTATTTACTCATGCATCTCATGTCTGCATGCAGGTATGGGCTATAGTGCTTCTGTGGGTTATTATCTGCATGGTTCTGAATCATGTTAGACTGTTTATTAAATGAGTATGAGTAATGATACGAGCTTAAAGTGGACCCTCAAGGCCAAAGCAGAAGCGGACCATGCCACTTTATGCAGTTTTGTGTCACTCCCAAATAGATTTCTATCATTGTTGGCATTAATGTGATAACAGAAAGTTCTTCTACACTTTACTGTCTAATATGTTTCTAAATATAAATGGATAGTTTCCTGTAATAATTATACTTGCAACAATATTGCTCATGGAAGAGATGATGCAGCTATGTGGCAGAAATGGTTATGGTGTGGTGACAAGATGGACCAACACAATAGTGTGATACATCTAAAACACAATGCTTCCAGGATTTAGCTGGTAGAGTACATACCCCACAAAGAGATACAATGGATGCTTTTGTGGGACATTTTTTGTGGCTGTGAGCAACAGAAAAGGGTGGGTAGGTGAAATAAACTTTTTGCCCACAAGAAGCTGTTTGGGCAGAAATAGACGATTTAAAACCACAAAATTATATTTTTTTCTGTTTGGGCCAAAATATGTTACCCCATTGCACTGAATACCAACACCACAACAACAACATCTGAGTGTTTTAATTGGGTTATGAGCTCAAAAATTGATTTTGCCTGTGACATAGTCAACACAGTGGCGAATGGCCTAGCTAACTAAACTTTGACATGATGGAAATCCTAACTATAACTCATCAAAGTTTGAATCCAGGAAATATAATCTAACTCTTGTTATCAAAGTTACACCATTCAAAATAATGGCCAAATCTAACTTATATGTCTTTTAGTAATACACATATTTCAACGCATCTTTCTTTTTTAATGCAAATTATCACAATAGTCATCCATCTATAATGATTCTTCTTGCTGTGTTGGTGTTGCTCATGCATATCAATCATTGTACTCATCAGATGATGACAGTATTAATGTTTTCATTGTCCTTGATGACATAAACAAAATGTACAATCATTATCCTAAAAAAAGGAAAGATTAAGATTGATAAATAAATGATGACATGATTATTTCAGTCAGATGGTAGTGATGTTTGCCAGTCAACAGAGATTTCTTAGCTGATGTCAAGGGGGAGTAAAATCCTGATGAAAATCAAGATTTGTAGTAGATACAAGTAGGCTGAAGTATTTAATAAATGTCAAAGCCAATAGGACAATACGGAAATGCAGACAAAACATTTTGACAAGAAAAACACAATAACTAACTCCAAATCTATTTTAGGCTAAAAATATCAATTCTAACTCATCAAAACTTTGCAGAATGCAAAAAAAATCAAATCAAACTTAGCAAAGCAAAAGTCAAAAATACTCTAACTTAACAAACTTTTGTGTTGTCAAAAATACCAACTCTATGCTAGAGAACATTGCCACAGGTGAAAAAGCCCAACTCTAAGTTACCCATTTTTTTCGCAGGCAAAAAATGCCAACTCTTAACCAAACTTTAACCTGAACAGAAATTAGTAACTCTTACTCCAGAGTTGAACTTTTTTATATATGGATGTTGCATCAAACATCAAGATATTCAACTTCAAAAATTCATTGGTTAGTATGAGTACCCCATGACAATGTGGACAGATTGTCATGTAATTTCAATATGTCTGTCATGTTGTTTTGCCAAAAAAATATGTCCAGATTACCACTTCTGACAAATGTTTCTGCTCTATTACAGTTTAAAAGCTTTGATCAGGAGGAATTTCAATAACTAAATATCTCTGTGCTGCACTATTTGTGAGGTTCTGCAGAGACTTTTTCAAGTAGGCATATCATACATAAATGATTAGGTATCCACACATCCACAACATTCTATACTTACCATGAGGATGTCACAGAGCAATGAAATCTTGACAAACTCTAGTGAAACATCTGCCTGGAACAGAGATATTGTCATGTTGAAGTCACATAGAAGGCTTGAAACACCAAAAATTTGCTCAAAAAGGAATGGGCTGGAACAGTAGGACCTGTCATAGGTTCTGTTTGATCATTGTTTGATCATACTCAACATTACTTTTCTCAATTGTTGGTTACTTAATGAACCTTTGTCCAAATGTGGAACTTTGCATAGGGAGGAAGAAATGGACTACAGCAGCCTCCTTATGTTCACCAGGAAATTGGGATTAGCATGGGGTGAGCAGTGAGAGCCAACTGCAGCTTTCCTGGCTTTCTGATTTATGTGGATACCCTACCATATGTTACAGTGAATATGCCACACCCTAGCGTAAGCCACACTTTGCAAAATCTCATCAATTTTACAAACATTTTAGTTTTGGAGCTGTCAAATCCCTTTTTTCAACCAAAATGTGATTGGAATAGATTCTCCATTTCATGATTCATGACCAACATGCCCATATGCTGGGCTCCGTGTAAGTTGCATTGGTTCAAAAGTTATGGCAAATCTGTGTTTTACTCACCACACATGACCTTGCTTTTTTGTGGGCTTACCTGATTACACAGTATTTTTTGTACAGAAAAAATGATGTTTCTATCTCTCCTACTGTCAGGATTGGTTGTTTCAATTGTCGACATCATTGTGACAGACGATGCCTGCACATGTGTTAAGCACAGTTTTGGATGCAGGAACTCACTGCTGTTGGCATGGACCATGCACAGCTTTGGCAGATTGCTGCATCTGCCCAGAATTGGCAACGGACAAACTCACAGCTTTTTTGTTCTCTTTGACAGGAGAGCACATTTAAAGTTGTTAGAATGCAAACTAATTTAGTTTTACATTAAATAGAAGGAACGGAATAACTAGGAAATTATTAACATGTAACTATACTAATTAATTGTTAGAATTAGTAGATTGTTGAGTCTGCTGGAAATGGCACCGGACAAACCCACAGCTATTCCCACATTGGGTTTGGCAGCATTGAGTTCTGCGGTCTTGGTGACACCGGTGGGTTCAGCAGCGTCGGGACATGGTACTTGATGCTGCTTGAACTGATAGCTGCCAAAGCCAATACTGCCAAACTCAATGCCTCAAAACCTGCTGCCGCCAAAACCACCACCCACCAAACCAACACCAGCAAACCAGCTGCCGCAAAATCATGGAACCAGCCACCGCCGAACCCAAAACCATCAACCGATACAACCAAACCCAGAAGTCACCAAACTGGAATCCACCAAATAGGAAACCACCCAACCGGATTCTGTCAAACCGGAAGCAGCCGGACCATCGAACCGAAAGTTGTCAAACCAGAAGCCATCAAACCGGAAGCCACCAAACCAGAAAGCCATGGTTGGCTTCACATAAAGGCGGGTGGTGAGTGGGCTGGAGGGTACAAAGCCTCCTACCACCGAAATAAATTGGTGGGAAGAAAAGAGGGCATAACAAAAGTGATAGAGGTACAGTGCAATCTATGATTTTTTAATATTTTCATTTCACAACATGGTTTAAATTAAAAAAAAACTGTGTTTAGGCCTCATTTTACCGAACCTCAGAACATCTAGTGTGGCCTACATATGGCAGATCAAAAAGTAATTTAACTACAAAGCACTTTCAACACATACAATGATTTCTCTACAATGAAAATAAACACAGTCCAAAAAACAACACCAGAAAAAAGTTAAAAGATAAATAAAATGTAACTGATTTAAAACTTCGTACTGTATGAAGAATCAACAGGATGATTCGAGTCATCCATAAACCCTCCACCCAAAAAATTGGCCAATTCCTCGGTGTCAACCCCGTCGGTGGACTCGTCATCATTGCACATTATGCAGTTCGCAGCAGTTGCTTCATTCAAGAATGTGCAATGTTGACAGTGCCATCCCGCATTATTCGATCTCTGCATCTCTGAATTGGTCTTGCCATCACTGTCATTGATGGTGTTGCTATAGTTGATGTGAGCCATTGTTTTGGTAGTTTTCTGTGATGTTCCTGTAGATGGTGGTAACGGTGAGTGGCTCGGAGAGTGCAGTCCCCCTTCTAAAATTTTATCATCTTCATCGTCTGAGGAGTCATCTAAACAGATAACATCATCATGACTTGAATTGCATTCTGTACTTCTCTCTACCTCTCCTGAGTTGTTGTCATCAAGTGAATGTCCATAATTATCTGATGATTTTGCCCTTTTACAAGGAGACAAACCTGCAGTTCCATACTCCTTATCTTCACTGACACCATCTCCAACCCCTTCTCTCTCCCTCTTTTGTGCGATTCTTTTCTTGACAGGACTAGATTTTGTGACATCTGTCTTCGTCTCCATTACTTTGACAGCATCATCATCGTCATCATCATTGTCGTCATCAGAATCCAAACAAATAACGTCATCTTCCTCTGGGTCAAAGCTTGCCATTTGCTTCAAACAAGCCTCGAGTCTATGAAAAAAAGGTAAATAGGGATGCGCAGAACTCTGCTCTTGATACGCCTGCGGAACGTCTTTTTTTAGTCGATCGTGTGTCTGACTTGCAATGGGTCTCAACATTTCTGCCAACTTAATCGTGGTCTCTTCCTCCTTCTTCAGACCTTTAATAGTTCTTAAAACTTCTTCGAGATCATTACAGATGGCACCTGCCCCACCATGCTTGGAAAGCCACTTTCTCAACCCCCAGGATTCATTTTCTCTCATTCCTCCCAAAAAGGTATTCTTGACTTGTTCACACCCCTGCGGCACTGCTTCTTGCGCCTCCCTCACCAAGAGGTCTAACTGCAGCTTGGCCGCGACTAAATGATCCCGGGCCATCAAGTAGTCGTTTTTTCGTTCAAATCGTTTGGGGAGAGGTGCGACATAATGAGAGAAGAATTCGCGAGGGGTCATGTTTGTGCTGGATCGTGATCTTCCATTGGAGGTGGTGACGTATTTTCGTTTGTTCGCAACTTGTAGTCCTTGTCGTAGCTCTTGTTGGCAATTGACCAGAAAGTCAACGCAAGGAAGGAAACGAGTGATGACATCGTCTGTTTTAGAGCGGATGTGACAAATGATTTCGTTTCCGGTGAGGGATTGAAGTGAGACAGAGGGAATGGTGAGAGAGAGCGTTTCGAGGAGGGGGTCAATTTGTGTGGCGGGTTGGAAGGAGTTGGAGTGAGGGGGGTAAGCAGAGAGTGATGAAGTAGTTTGTGGGGCGGACGTGGTGTGTGATGTAGGTTTTATGTTGTAGCTGAGGGAAGTAGGTTTGGAAGTGGCGGACGAAGCAGCTGCTACTGCTGCAGGGGGGAGGGAAGAAAAGGGCATGGTGGTCATGAAGTATTCCAGCCCGCTCATGGACTGTTTCGAATTTGCCGTGGAAGTGTGCTGCGATGGGGTCTTGGACGTGGCTGTAAGGCTAGCCACAGTAGCAGCTGGCCACATGGAGGGGTTTCCCCCGATAGTCCACATCAATTGAGTGGGTATAATCTGATGAGCATTGTTATTAATATTGGAGGCGGCAGCAGCAGCCGTGGCGCCGTCTTGCAGACGCCGCAAGAGCATGTCGCAGTAATCCAGCTCCCCTAGCGGTGCTTCGTGCTGACTGGCCGCGGTGGGGTTGCCCGTTCTCCAGACGTTATTGGGATTACTGGCATTTGCGGTTTGCTGCTGCGCCGAATGCGCAGAATAATCGGCATAATTCGAGAATTCGTAGCCATTTGCGGCATCGGACGATCGCCTCAAGCCCTGACTGCCGCCTTGAACCTGGTCGTCATCCCCACTAGAAGAGCGATGCCGCGCGATCCCCGCGTTGATGTCGTCGATGTGCTGCTGCGACGAGTACCCCGTGGACCACTCTTGGTCGTCGCTGCCGGCATTGGCGTCGTAGCGATGGGCATTGGCGTCGGCGTATCCGTGGTCTCCGTAATAATTGCTCGGCATGGTCAGCGAATATCCCCCCGCTCGATTGAAGTTCATGGCCGCCTGTGCCGCGGCATAGTACGGGTTGCACGGATACTGTGCCTGCTGCGGGGCGTGTGGTAGCGGCTGCTGCGTTTGTTGCTGTGCGCTGAAGTAGGGGTATTCGTAACCGCTTGAGGCAGCGTTAGAGCCGTTGCTGTTGCCGTTGTAGAAGCTGTTGTATAATATGTTATCCCAGCCAGAGACCTCGCTGGGGTTGTTGGTGGCGGTGGAGTTGCTGCCTCCTGTGTTGTTGGCGCTGTACGAGTTCATTAGTTTACGAGATGGACTCAGTTGATGGGGGGCAGGTGGTGTTGGCGTGGCAGCGGCGTAGGGTTTTCGATCGAGGTCGATTGGAGAGCGGGCCATATCATACTTTTCTATCGATTGGTGCTTGCTTCACCTTTGACATTTTTCCGATTCATATTATTCGCCCCCTTGGGGAAAAATACCTAATTATAAGAATGGCAAATTGGAGAATGAGTCCGCGCAGTCACGAGTACAACCATACCATAGAATTGTTCCTATGGTACCAAACCTATTTACCCGTCTTGCCAAGGAAATGATTTGTAGGTACGGTATAGAATTGTAGAAATCCTCTCTATTCTTTTTTTCGAGATTCCATTATCTATTACAGGGTGTGTGTACCTACATGGCTCAACCATGACTATTTTTTTCTGTCACATATTAATGCGTTCCAACATTATCTAAATACCAATTCCAATGCAGCCTTCGCTGCAGCACATGATGGGTCTTGCCATCACTTTCCTCTTTGACAACCATTGAAATGATTTGTTTCACAAACGGAGATTCCGCCCCTATAACCATTTCTTCAAGAGAAACTCTATCACAATGTATATCAAATGGGCCAATGGGATCACCCTTCGCTCCAAGAATGGATGCGGAAGGTTCATGTGGGAGCATCTGGACTGACATAGACAATGATCCGTTGAAAAAGTATTATGAATCACCATACATCAAGCACAATGACAATTATGTGCTCCCCTCCTCTCCACGAGCTGGCCAACTAAAGGATAGCAGCATTGTACACTGTCGTAGCAGTCCATACAATGCAACATCTTCCTTCTGTACTCCAATTATTTGAGCCTTGCCTCTCTCAGTAATGGAAGATCTCAATGTGCCTCTTCGGGTGGAAATGGCTATTACAAAGACTTTGATTTTCACGATAGGGAGGTAGCTCATAGTAACTTAACTCCCAACAAAATTCATTTGGATTCTTTGTAGGGAAGCACCTTGTAACCATATTGATTTGAGTGATGCAGCAGTCTTCAGATTCAATGCTCCTAGTAAGATTATCCACAACTCCAATACCTGGTCAGGTGGTCAAAAATAGCATCATTGCTGGGGAGGGACCCCTTCATGTACCAAAAATCAATTTTTTCACTTGGTAATTCAACAGATGCATATACAGCTCAAGGTTTTTTAACTCATTTTAAAAAACAAATAACACTGCACAAAAATTTTGTGAATTCCATATGAATTATCAATAATAATTAAACTAAACATGAATAATTCTGGATTCTTGTAAAAGCCCATAGAGTGATACTTTTCACTCAAATTAGATAAAGTGTGAAGATTGGCATTGTATAATTCACTTTTGCTCATGACATACCTTGTGCATGCATAAAATAAGTGGGTAAAAGTAACAGATACCACATTGCACCATACAACAAATATGAAACATTGCATCAAACTCAAAATGAAATCCCTGTTTGCATGCATAGGAGATTCTGAATAGTCACTATTTTCAATAGGTAATGTGAGTATTCTTCATAAATACTGTTGTGGGAGGTTCCACACACTCCACTCAGCACAAAACAATGTGCTTTTCCACATTAATGTTTGAGACAAATAGCCATTTTTTCATTTAAAGGACATTACCATTAAATTCATGTTTGGTTGTTACTGGGCAAAAGCACAACATGATTCTGAGAGGTCAATACCGTTAGCTACTGTTGGCTTTTCTATCATATCCAATCATCACTTAGATACCAATGACTGGCAACCATGAACATTTTTGAGTCTTGATCTCAAATCTCAAACCCTATCCTACACTCTGTCTTTGGACCTTCTCTGCAACAAAAAACATAAATTCATTCAGATATCAAGTTGAGAATATTATGAGTAATTGGACAAGTCTACAATATTCAACAATCAACTATGCAACAGGGTCAATATTTGCACAAATACACACCTTAACTCCCCCTCATAGCCTTTGCTTGTGTGATCACTTGAAAGAAAAGCATTATACATGAAGTGTGTAATTTAAATTGACAGATGGTATTATGGTCTCACAGGTTAATTTTATGTTTGAAGAGGAAGGGATTTTTATTAAAATGCATTCAATGAAATTGTGATTCATCAAGTTGAGTTGAGCTAAAAAATAATTTGCTTCATAACAACTCAAAGTGATTAAACTCTTTTCTTAAAAATGGAACGCCCTAGCATTGGAGGACCACTGGTAACATGAAGACATGTTCACTTTCAGGAAGTCATTGAGGCTGGAGAATCTCAAGAATGAGCACTAAACTCAAATAACTGTACTGTTGTTTGTAAATGACAGCATGCAAGACAATATCAACAGAAGTGACAATGAGAGTGAACCATAACAAAACAACAACCAACGAATGCAATAGCAACATTTCAAAACAATCAGCAATCATCGAATGTGGCAGAGAGATTTTCATTGTTTTTGATGATTTTATCACCCATTACAAACTAACACAGCAATGAACTTGTATGTTGAAGATATCAATATCACCCTCAACTATGACTAACTTCAAGAGTCTTCATCACAAAAGTGATGTAGACTTTTAACCATAATAATATGAATCTAAATATTAACAGATATTGACTCTATGGCATAACTTTTGCAATAGCCTGCTGTATCTCCTCTTCAGATGCAAACCTCTTCACTGCATTCTTCACTACTGTCCAGTTGTATTGACTGTATCTTGAGCATATCATGATCATGTCTTGACATGTCTTGACCCAAATATGTCTTAACCAGTGCAAAGCATTGTGACATCACATCAAGAAATGGTCAAGACATGGTCAAGGCATGTCAAGACATGGTCAAGATATGGCCAAGACACTTCAATACATGGATAAGACATGGTCAAGACATGGTCAAGACATGGTCAAGACATGGTCAAGACATGGT
>JALLPD010001362.1:0-14871 GCA_036940065.1 Cyclotella cf. meneghiniana | reverse complement strand
TGAATTCAGCTAAATCGACTGATATCAGCCTTTCTTAGATTTGGTCTTGTTGGTCTGAAAAAGTTTGGCGCGCGCCGGAAATTGGACTTGTACATGTACAGAGGACCAGCTACAAAAGGCTATAATGGGCATCCCAATGATGCCCAGCATCACTATTAAGTACCACGTCAAGAAGTAGCACCTCGTGAAATATCTGCTTCATTAATAATTTTTTTCTGTTGTCATAATTTTTTTCCAACAACATCACCACGTCCCGCCAAAAATAGTATGTAGGAATAGTACGTTTATTTTTCCATCCGAGCACAAAAACAAACTGCCTCATCATGGCTCGCCGAAACCAGAGAGACCGCAAGCGTTTGGGTCGTGCCGCATCATGCACTGTTCTGTGGAACTACCTCAGACCCACGAAGTTTGTGAAAGAGCAGAATCCGAACTTCACGAAGACAGATAGACTGTCAGAACTCATCGCAGTGCGTCGCGAGACTACTACTCGCAACGGACACACTTTCGAGGCAGTTTACTTTGAGCATCGCGATTTTGACGGTCTTGTTCATGCAGCTCGTCGCTACGTGAAGGTTGACACAGAGGGTGATCCGTATGATTTTTGGGGCAGTGCGCCCTCTCCCCGTGTGTCACGTGATAGTTCTCCTTCGAGTCTTCCAGAAGAGGTGGAAGATGCTGGAGATCTCCCACCTGTTGGTGGGAATCTGGCTGAAGACATTGCAAATTTTCGAAATCAGGGGTTCAATGTCGATGACGACCGTGAACCAGCTCCTGAAAACATACCCACAGAACCAGAACCAGTCCATCAAGAAACCGGTCTCAAAACAGGGCAGAGGTGGGGATGGGATGGCATAGACCGTCGTGCCATCGTGACCCCAGAGAAGGAAGGTCACTCTTTCAAGCACCAGTTCTCACCACATGGTTCATCCTACTCCGAGGTATTCCTCCATTTCCTACCATTATCCTTCTTCTACGACATCATCATGTCCAACACAAACGATTCCATTGTGGCTCTCGGTGAAGCAGAACTGACATGGGGTGAGTTCTTAAGGTTCCTGGGTATACTTTCTCTTATGTCAACGGTCTCCGGCTTTAAGAGGGACGACTTCTGGTGTATCGACAGGAAGTTTGATCAACGAGAAAATCACTGCCCGTATAGATTCAATCCCTACATGTCTAAACGACGGTTTAACCTCATCATGAGAGAGCTCAGGTTGACGGATTCATTGCCACCGCGATTCGCTGACAAGTTCTGGCAGGTACGTGAGCTGATCCAGTCTTTCAACTCTCACATGGCATCCATCTTCGTATCGAGTTGGGTAATATGCCTCGACGAGTCCATGTCCATTTGGTTTAACAGATGGACTTGCCCAGGATGGGTCTACTGTCCAAGGAAGCCGCACCCATTTGGAAATGAGTATCACACGGCGTGTTGTGCTCAATCAGGTATCATGTTTGCCGTTGAAATGGTTGAGGGCAAGGATAGACCCCGTGAGCTAGCAGTACCCGAATTTTCCTCCTACGGTAAGACTGCCGGCTTGATGCTTCGTATGTTGAAGTCTTATTTTGGTGCCGGCAAGTATGTTATCTTGGATTCAGGTTTCTGTGTCCTGAAAGCCATCATTGAATTGAAGAGGCGAGGCGTATATTCTTGTGCGTTGATAAAGAAGCGACGCTTCTGGCCAACAGGGGTGCCCGGCGAGGCCATGGATTCATACATGGAGGCCAAGGAGGTTGGTGATGTTGATGCGGTACAAGGTTGTATAGATGGGGTTACATATAACCTCTGGGCCATGAAGGAGCCTGATTATACTATGAAGATGATGGCCACATCTGGAAGTTTGATGGCTGACGAGACATGTAGGACTACAAGTCGTCATTGGGTGGAAAATGGAGAAGAGAAGACGAAGGAGTTCTCTTACAGTCTCCCCTTTGACCACCACTTCCGTTACCGCCATGCAGTTGACGATCATAACAACCTTCGTCACTCATTGCCTTCATGGGAGGATACGTGGGTCACCCAACGATGGGAGCTAAGAGTTCTTGCCTTTGTCATTGCTATTTGTGAAGTGAATGCTTACCTTGCTATCCGCTTCATAGAAGGCAAGACTTGCATGCCTACTTTGCTTAATTTTCGCAGGAAATATGGATGGCAGTTAATCATGAACGATGACTTGGTGGAAGATACGGTGGAGCACTATCAACTTACTTTGGAGGGGGCCCACACTCTTTGTCGGGCACCACCGCATGCAAGGGTATTTCGAAATCGTCATTGGATTTGTGACGCCATGCAGAGGTACCAACAGTATGCATGTGGCTATCTAGGGTGTAATAATAGGATCAGAACTTATTGTGCATGTCGTCCCGGTGTTTGGCTGTGTGGTACTTGTCACGTTCGTCATGTTTTGGATGAGCAGGAGCGCGGAGATTGAGTCAGTTGAGTCAGCTTTTTCGGTCGAAGGCGAAGTTGAAGTTGGTATAATTAATTTTTACTAAGGATTTTGTCAAGGGAACCATATGACTTATAATAACCAAAAAAATGCTGAAATTATGCTTTACAAGCTGGTAAATTTTATTTAAAAAAATGATNGACTTATAATAACCAAAAAAATGCTGAAATTATGCTTTACAAGCTGGTAAATTTTATTTAAAAAAATGATAAAATTTTGTTAGCACACTAACTGCATGAAAATGGAGCTGAATTCAGTTAGTGTAGCACCTCACCAACCGATATAGCACTCTAGGGAGATAATAATTACACGATTCTTACCCTCCTATTTTTACTGAACCTGTAAAAATCTTGCAACACACTTTTTATGAACACACGAGTGCTGCAATAAAAGATGATGATTCCTAAGAGCAATTTAGAGCACTCTAGAAACTTCTATTCCTCTCTTGCTTACTTACTTTAGCCACAACCACCATCAATTGCCTGCAGTGCGGAATCATTACACACCTTCTATCCGGAACTTTTGTACTGTGGTATATCATATTATATTCTAATATTGTAAAAACCGGTAAAAATAACGGCCATCTATAATAATATGTTCTTATCACTAACCGATGCCCGAGAAGCATCTGGCTGACACCCTCCAAGATCCGCTTGGAAGTTCCAAAGAACAAAAGATCATATGCTTCCAATAGCATGGCCGAATTTCGACTGCAGAACTCTTCTCAAGATGTCGCACAGTCAAAAATAACATGATGATGATGCCGTCGCGCTGTCTGTTTTCAACACACAAGAGAGAGAATCAGCACTCGATGGTATGGTTTTGTACGATACATGACAACTCCCACAAATCATTGAGAACAATACCGACCATCCATTGATCCCGCATTTCATTATTTGTTGTCCACTTCCTCTAATCTAAACTCAGGTCAACTGCCATTATTTTCCCTCTTGAGCAGTATTTTTGAACAAAATCAAAAACACTTTCAACAATGAGGCTGCCTCTTCACCTCCTCCTCATGACACCCACCACCTCCCTCCTCGTCCCCACTTCACTACTGCGACATCACCCTCAACGCACGACTCTCTTCTACAAACCGACTTCCGACGACGAAAACGTGTGGACCGTCCTCGCAAACACCGAGCGATGGATTTCGGATACTCTCGACAAGAGCAACAAGTCCGCGCGCGAGGCAAAGAAAATGCATTTCGCGGACGATAAGACGCCCGATCCTATCAAGGCTTCCGAGAAGGAGGACGGGAACATGGATAATCCCTATGCAAGGAAGGAGGTGAGCTATGTTTGTGAGACGAGTGGGGAGGCTTGTGGAGTGGTTGGAGGGATTTTTAGGAGGGTGAGAGAGGCGAGGGAATTGGGAGAACAGCACGGAAAGGAGAACGCTGGTGAGTTTTCAATCATGAAAGCGTCTCGTCATGTTACAAATGTTATGATTTCTGTGTTGAGTCGAACGATCAAGTTGTTGAGCACAATACTTGATTCCTTAACTTCATTACACCGCATGATTTCATGTCATTGTATCCATTGTCGATTCAACGGCTTATTTTCGTTGCGATTCGCAGGAAAATTAGCCACCATGCGCAACACCAACGTAGTAGTCATCCCCAATTGTTCCGAACTATCCGAATTCAAAACGTTTGATAACTTGGTACAAGCCATTAATCAGGCGAGACGTAAAGCGAGAGATTTTGTGTTCAAGAGACACGAGGAAGATGATATGAAGTGGGTGTGAGTACTGCTTGTTTAAGATGATTGGTTGGATTTATCACTCTCAATTCTGAATTGTATTCGATTCGTTTCATTTGATTTGAAACTCACGGGCTCTCTTTTCTCTCATGTTCATATCGTGTGCACGAACCATTCATCACTTGCACCCACACTTAACACTCAGTGTCTCCATCAACTGCGCACATCTCCATCCTCATTATGGCGAACCAACTCCCGAAGAAACCCTGGCAGCCCTGAAAAAGGAAGAAGAGTCCGGTGAAATCGATCTTCATCTCCAAGAATACAAGAAACGCCGTGACGAGGCACGTCGTTCTCCCTACCCATCGGTGATTGTCGAGGTGCAGAGTACTCCTCCTCCTGATTTCAATGCGGCTCCGAAGAGCGAGATTCAGATGGTTGGAGTGGATAGGGATGACAGTGTGACCAGTGAAGATGTGAGAAGGTTGGAGGCTTTGTTTAGTATGAGTGCTGCCACAAAGAAGTCGGATGATGATTTTTATGATGCGCTAGGAGAAGTGAGTAGGGGCACACGCAATCGTTTGCTTTGCTTTGAGTTTGCATGATTCTCACATAAGGATAACTTCCTCTCTAATCATTCTACTCGCAAGGCATTTGGCAGTAAGCAAATCGCAGCTAAAACTCCATTGAGCATGGCTCAGAACTGGATTCTAGTCAATGATCCCACGTTCAACGAACAAACATCTACTTTCACAACATCTGACACTCGTCACGTGGACGCAGCCTACGAATACGTCTTCAATACCCTAGCAATGATTTCCACAGAAAACATGGTGTCCACGGAGACCCCCAAGAAAGGCCAGAAATCGTACATTGTGCTTCCGAACTTTCTACCAACCTCGGCCACCTCCTTCAATCGTTTTGCGGGTCAAGTGTCGAATATTCTTCTTGCTATGCCTACTATGAAAGAGAAAACAGTGATTTCGACATTTTACCCAGAGCATGTGGATGCCGATACCAGATCTCCAGTTCCTATACTCGTCGTCACTTGGAAATGAAGTCCTTCTTTGTTTGATGTTAACGGTGTCATGACTTTTGTCTGCCAGCAAAGCACTATGACAACACACATAGCAGCCATATTGTAATAGATAACAGCCGATGGAAAGTGTGCAGGTTTTTTGTGATGTTAATGAACGGGTATGTCGAGCATCCGATCAAATGATTAGGTTCAGTTTCCAGATGCGCAAACTTATACTCAGAGTTTCCTTGTTGCAGTTTAGTTTTATCATATAATCATTGTGATAGATCCAACCAAACTTACATCTAAAGAGTACCAATACATGATGAAATCCCCACACAAAACCATTTCACCCTGACATCCTTTGTCTTGCTTTTCAAGCTACCACCCTACGGTAGTTCAAGTGACAGACATATCCAGAAACAACGCACCCAATATCGATTCGGTTCACTAAAAATGGTGGAAGCTCTTCTTGTGGAGGAACTTGATGTCGAACAATCAGCGCTTGGTGGCTGAAAGTGTTGAACAACCCATTGGGCTGACTGAGCTGCTCATTCTAATACAAGTCTTCGGATGTCATCATATTTTGTTCATTACAAGATAGTCTTTAGTCAACACAAGGTTCATCCATTGTTCTCCTGGGTCATCACAAGCTTATGTCTAAGTTTCATCAGTGTTGGCACAAGGTCATCAGGGTCATCACAACAGTTATTTTAAGGTATACATAAGGTCATCAAATAAGTAAGAAAATTAAAAATTTATCACTTGTCATCACTTGTCAAAGTTACCTGTCTCGCACCCTCTCGCATCAACAATCCTGTCATCATGCAAACAACTCCTTCATCACTGTTGTCTCACAAGGAACAGAGTTACTGCTGGTACAGTTGGGGTTTTGTGGCAGGTGAAGCTAGGCCAGGCATGTGACTAGAGCTGGCACAAGTCCGACTAGAGTGAATTTTGTTATGAAGAGATGGCAAATGTGTCATGTTCATCACATTCATTCATAACTTACTCCTCCTGTTTTTATTTTGTGGTTTGGATTTCGATCCAATTGATTTGTTCCCCATCAACTTTTATAGTCATCTCATTTACCGATGATAATCACCCACAAACCTGAAATGAAATGAAGAAGGATTGTGGATGCGGCAATGTAATTGCCAGAGAAGAATGAAATTCATACTGTGCAATATGGGATACAATACTCAACACTTCATAAATTATTTGTCATGAAAAACACAAAACCTTTTAGGCATGGTAGAAACAAAATTAATTATTTCAGCTTCAACAAATGCTTGTAGAACTAGCCAATCTTGACAGAGGACAGACCATTTATACACAAAGTGCCAAATGAATCTTTGACCTATTATATCAAGGTAGCAATGGCAGCAGCAGCAACTGCACTCACATTGGTAGTGTTACAGACAGGAACACACTGTTGTAAATTATAAATCAAGCGGATAGATATGTTTTCACAAATATTGAGTCAAAGAGCAAAACAGGGTTACATGATTTGTATTGGGAATGCATGTCGTCATCATCTTCTTTTTTGTTTGGGTGTAAATTAAGTAGCCACCGATTCTTGCATAGGATAGATCGCAATGTTTCATTGTACACTGTCAGCGTTTTCAATTTGATTTCTTCAATCTCAAACCATACTGTGGAAATTGGAGACAATGATGACTCTTGTCTATAATTTTGTTTCTTTGGATGATAAGGACCTGGCAGTTGTTCATACTATGATTGGAACTAAGTCCATCACTTGGACAATGTTAGCATGGTTGCAAAAGCACTTTCTCACCACTATGTTAGTTTCAAACAACAGCATGTTTTAGTTTTGTATATCCTTCTTCCTGCATGATAAATAAACTACCATGAATACTTTCTGTGTGTTGAAAGAACACCTTCATCAGTAAAGTTGAAGGAAGGTGTATACATACAAAGAACGAATGTAACTAAATCAGTAAATACTCTATCAACATGCAGTAATGAACAATTATGCTAGCAAACTACACAGTATTTTGTATTACTATCCTCACTTGTTACACACTGATCCTGGAAGAATCAACAAATGTGAAGAGAAGGGGGTGTTATCATAAACAGAGATATGAAGTCAAAATCTAATGCTCTCACAACAATCAGCTCCAATCTTCAATACAAACCATATCTAAGGCAGTCCTCAAACAAAAATTGACAAAAAGGAAAAGTAAGTTCAACCATAATTTGCTAGAAGATATGGTAATAATTTTTCATAAATAGGAAGTAAGCAAAAATGCTGACACAAACTATATTTCATATTTTTGGACATTTTTCTGAGAAGTTTGCTTCAAATTGAGCGTATTCAAAAATGTTCAAAAACATTCATAAACATTTGAAACCATTAGAACTGTTCAATATACTGGGTTTGTACATTGGTTGAAATCATAACACATTTTTGGCTTGTTTTGATCTAAATTAATTATATTCAGTTCACGAAGGCATGGGTATCCATTTTTTGTTGTTGATAACTAGGTTGGTCAAAGTAACAGGATTAAATTAGATTTTGGTAAGATTTAGGTTTTAATGTGGATATGCCTTGCAATACTTCTTGTTTTTTTTCAATTGAGACATCCAGTTCCAAGAAGATGCCTTAATTTGGGATCAAACTTTCATATTAACACAAGATTTTAGATTAAGAGGAATTCTTCACTAATCAATGTTTCTGGAGACGCATGCATCTCAAAAATACTTCCTTCATTTCATAATTTGCCCATTCTTCCTGTGCCTGAAATAGATCCCTCCAAGTATTCTTATATCCTTTAAGTCCTATTTTCTATTTAGCTTCTTAGTTTTCCCACAACTAGCAACAAGCTAAACTTGACCATGTTGTTTCTAAACTGATTTCTATATTGATTCAGGGAGAGGATCCCAAACCCTTGACAATGTGTTACTACAGTAACAATGGAATCAACAAGGAAATTGCTCCTAGATACTCCTCATGTTCCTAAAATTGGAACACTCATATGTCCTCCCTACCCAACTGGGCAGGTTTCAAAGTTTTGACATAAATTGGATGGTGTGCTGCCTACAAACAAAGGAAAGGTGAAGTCACATCTCTCTTGCAAAATGCAAAGAGTTCCTGTTACATACAGACTCCATGAGTTAATCAACTCAGGATGGCTGAGCCAACAAACACACTCAGTCTTGATCATTATCATGACAGAGTTCAAAATTGTTCTAGATTTTCAAACAAATAAAAACAAAACAAAATAATGATTTAAATCACTTTGCCTCTGGTTGTCATAAGTATGCAAAACATTGTGAGCCAGGAGTGAACCAACACCCAGGACACTATAGACATGGCACACACAAGCCAATGCTTGACAAAAGTGACCTTCTAGACCTACACCACTCTTCATGCATGGAGCTCATCACTCCAGTGCAATACTCCTCTGGGGTATTGATAAATAACACACATTCCAAGCTGTGTTATAAGAACAGTTGACACTAGCAAAAACTGGAAGCTCAGGTACAAAATGTGTTACCGAAGTTCCTTGAAGCAAGAGGAACTGTTTACTGAGCTTCAGTGAATGGAAGAAACAACCTGTCTCCCTCAACATTCAAAACAAGGAAGGTCTATAACATGTAAACATAGAGCATATTAGTCCACAAAAAAGCTACAAAATAATGAGAGGATATTATACCTTAAGGACATGAGAGTTTAGTTAAACAGTTGTCATCAGAATTGGCTGTACAACAAAAGAGCAACACCCAACTGAAAACAGTCTTACTGTACATAACAAAGTTGTTCTTAACAGAAGCAAAAAGGGACACCTAGTTAGGAAGCTGTCCAAGCTCAAAGAACCAGTGCAGTAATGCAGTTGTCAAAAATGTTCACATCCACAACATTAAAAGACTTCAAAATAAGTCTATCATTAATTAGTCTGGATACTGTTACATCTTGAAGCTTTGTATGTCTACAAGACATGTGGCAGGTTGAGACCCCCTCGCATCAAGTAATCAACATTGAACTCACAGGTTCTCCATGTCCATCACTAGCACATTCATTGGAGCTGATGATAGCCATTAGCCATATAGTTCTCAACAGGAACTCATTTGAAGCAACTACCATATTGTCTTCAAATGCAAGCTTGGGTGACCACCATGACAAAAGGTTAGGTTGGTCTCAGCAGGTAGAAGAATCAGGTTTGAACATCAACCAGATTGCCAAACTCTTCACAAAAGACTACGAAGGCATAAGAACTACCCCAAGTCATATGGTAACAATGTATCAAAAGCAGATCAAACCTTGCTGAACACTTGCTCATACAAGGACATCAAAGCTACTTGGTGGTTCCAGTACTTTGAAGTCTTTTGAGCAAGATACTATGATAATCCAGCCTCTATCACAAAGAATTGTACGAGGAAGTACCATGTCAGGAAGGCCACCATTATGGTCCTCAAGCCAGAATAAAAGAAAGAAGAATCATTAGTGTCTGACTAGTATTCCCAAAACACAAATCGAATGCTACCCATCCCTTGTGTTGAGAAAAGGTATGCTTGCATTCTTGTATAACATCTCGCAATGTAGAACGCATAGACACAGTAACCAAGATCCAATCCATGGCCATGTCACCTATTTAGATTCAAAGATGGACCTGTGTAAAACTAGATTACATGTGAAAGACAAACAACATCTAGCGTTTGATTCTCCTTTATGATATTCTGATAGGTTTCCATGGAAGACAAACACGGCATCCATTCAGTAAGGAAATATACAGTCACCTTAATAGTATAAATCTCTTCTTAAGAGAAATGACAAAGGGATGACCAAAGGTAATGCATCTAGTGGTTGCACAAACACATTCAAAGTGTAATACTTAAATTAGCAGCAAAACAAGTAAACAAAGAATCCATGAACTTTGTTCTTGTCCAACCACAGCATAACAAATTGTGAGTAATCTGCCAAATAGTGACTATCATGTCCTGAAAAGGATAACTCAAAACAGAAACATTTCTTGACAGAAAGATTCAAAGCTTTATCAAGCATTCATTCAAATCAGATTTGATAACACGCCGCTTTACACAAAACATAGGTAGAGCTAAATTAGCTTGTCAACACTGACACATATATGAAACACCACAACACATGTGTTGTCAATACCCAGTGAATTTCACTTATAGAAGTGCTTCCACACTGTGAAGTATCTACATGGTTCATAATGACCCTAAGTTCATAATTCAAAACTGTCATTTCAAAACACAGAGAGTAACTGACATAAGTAGTGCAACTGCTGTGCATTGTCATTACCATCATCAAGGTGTGCACATCATAAGGATACTCACTTTGGAACCAAAAAGGATTAGTTTGAGGTTGATCCCAATCCTTATGGGTAAACACATAGACAGTTATAGACATATGTGCTCTACAATGATCACAAGCAACAGCATATGACAGCATTGTTTGCTTGCTGGTAGTTAGTCCATTGGGCAAGTATTCCCACAGATACATAGGGGTGGCAGGCAAGTAAAAAGACACTTACCAAATCAAGAGATGCATGAGAATGACAGCAAAATAGCATTCTGTTGCATACTATACTCAAAACCTTAGTGATAAGGCCTGGTGTCATGTCCACATTGAACACTCATTGTGACAATCAAAGTGCAGTTACACACTACACTTTCTTGCCTCATGTACATGATTTGGCATCCAGTGTAAGTCAATCAGAGTCCACCAAAACAAACCCAAGTGAATAGAATAATGAAGATAAGCGTCAAATACATCATGGTGATGCTTGAACTGCTGAATAATTAAAGGCCTTGTCAGCAGCTTCTAGTAACATTGTGTGTCCCTATCACACACCAATTGTCCATTCACTCAAAACAACATACTATGCCGTACCTACCACCTACATGTAATGATGCAATTCAATAGATGAGAGCTGCGGTTTGGCTTTCCCTCTAGCACACGAGCATAAGAAATTAGCAGAAATCAGGCAGCACTGGACCAGCCTGATGGAATTCTCTCAGAAGTCTAGTCACATGGTTGGTATAGGCACCGGTAAAGTGGACACAGGTACTTTCCCACACTAACATTCGGTCCATATGGATGTGATATTTGGCCTATCACACAGTTCATATGATGGGACAATCAGGGTTTCATGTCGAAGTAAGTCATTGCAACTATGGCTTAAGAAAGCACAAACACAAAACATGAGTCATACTGAAAACAACTCAGATAGACTCAAAGTCTCCCTCTCCAAAAGTACTTGTGCTTTTGACTTAACATACAACAATGTATATAACAAATGTTGCAAGGAGCTTGCAACTTTTCTCCCTCAACAAAAGGTTTTTTCTGGAAGCTTGGCTAAACAAGGGATTCTTTTCCTCATGGAGGCTTTATGTTTCTACAAAGCCACAATTTACCTTGAATACAATTTTGTTCGTAAGCTTGGCTCTCACAGGTTTTTTCCTCACTGAGATTTTACTATTCTGCAAGCACACTGGTTCTCTAATTGTGAGGTCCAGTTTCATGAGCCAAGTATCTACATATCACTTAAGTAGACAGGCAAACTATAACCCAAAACTGGGACACAAAAGTGCCCAACACAAATTGACTATTTACAAACAGGGGACAATTCTCACCAAGTTTGATAAGACCCTTTGGCAAGATTAGTTAGCCTTGCCAGGATCAAATGCATAACCTAATCAGGTGCATCAAGATCCTAAATAATATAACTGATTCCAACAGAGCACCAGTAAATCAAAATGAACATGTCTAATGTAAATTAAATGATAAAATGATGAGGACTAACATTCGCCAGTCCTGAGTTTCAACTAGTAAAGTAGCTTATAATCAAAAATAACTTTCAATCAATTGGAATATCATGTTCTATCTACCTTTTATCAATCCACTTAATTTTTTGGATCAACGGCTTAGGTCAAGGTTGCTTGTTTTTCTAAAAGAATGCGCTTAGTCAACCTTGCCAATTCTTGCCAAAATGGGCCATGGAGGACAAGCCACTCTTAGCATATGGATGCATGATGAAGCTAGATCAAAAGAAGATTTGATGGAAAGTGTGTTTATTCATCAGCAGGCAAATTTTGATGACTACAACTGCCCAGTACATGCAGTAGGGTGCCGCTTCATCCATATTCATCGGAACATGCAGAATAACTGGAAAACATTTTTCTTGGCTTATCATGAATCCACTACCTGCCAGGGTGTAACAGACAAATGCATTAGTACAAATTCAAAACAAGCACTATGGCCCTCAATTATCCACAACAAAAGGGCATTCCAATCAAATTCATAAATACTTACTCCCTGCAAAGTGGTGGTGCCAATGCTATTGCATTGACAGGGTATTGTGATCAAGAAACACAAAAGATGGGTTGATGGCATGAGGTCACATTTAAAGAATACATTTGTAATGATCTAGCATGCTTCAGCTTGACATGTCAAAGAATATCAAGTGGCAATTTGGTTTTGTTAATGTGTCTGGAGGGATGTTCCACAATGTCACTGATGCTGTGCTTGCATCTTCTTACAACTCTCATGCCTCAGCAGCATAAGACAACAACAACAACACTGCACACATGGCATTTGCTTCTCATGAATGGGCTGTATGAACTGTAATGACAGCATTTATTGCCTTCTTCGATGCTTGACAACAGAACAGACCGTCTGTTATGAATGACATTTCTGCGTGGGTCATGATAGCCTGGGGACATTTATGTTGGGAACTTTACATGTTCATCTTAGTTTTATGTGTGTTCCATTTTTTCCAACAAACTCATGTCTTTTGTGCAGCATGGATACTATGGTTACCTGCCTGATACATGCCTCCAACCTCTTCCTCCTTGTCAGGTGGGTTGCTTTTTCAGCCTTTGCCCTTTTGACTCATGCTCTTGGCAGGTTGACAGATTTTAGGCAAAGGAATTTTTGGGTTTTGGGTTTTTGACACTTAACAGTATCTAACCCAGCAAAGTTTTTGGCACCATACGACCTACCTGATCTCATACCATAGCAGTACATCTATAGACATCCCTCTTTTCTGTATCCTGTATCGAACATTGGGAACAGGGAGCAGCAAACAAGAACTTAAGTCCAGTGCATTCGCTTGATAGTGGTGATGGACAGATTGAAATCAGGGACAGAATGAGAATGTGTAAAGGCTGCATGAGTGCAGCCAATGAGATCTCAGTCCATTTTTGGGAACCACCAAACCTCTGCCAACATTGTCACTGTGTCTAGCATTTGCCTAGTTTTTGCAATGTAAATCTTGACCCTCTTCCTACCCTTGAGCCAATGACAGAATTTTGGAAAAGGGATTTTGGGGTTTTGGGTTTTTGACACTTGTCAGTATCTAATCCAGCAAAGTTTTAGGCACCATACAATCTACCTGATATTGCACCATAGTTATACATCTGTAGACTTCCCTTTTGTCTGTACCCAATGTTAGGAGCAAGGAGCATCGAGCAAGAGCCTAGGACCAGTGCGTGCACTTGAACTTCACAAATGTAAAAATCTCAGACACTCAAACATAGCAGAAATAACCAGGAGAAGACAAAATAAATGGGTAAATCTATTAAAACACAAGAGATCACCTTTTAACCTGCAATAATTACAACCTTATAGGGTAGTAAAAATACTGCTTCTTCCTTTATTTGATAAAATTGTGTACATATGGCATTTACAGATGACAAGATGTTACTAGTTTTTATTTTCCAATACATGTCATAATCTGTGTGCATCTTTGAAAGATAATCATGTGATATCCATAAACTGAAACTGGAAAAAGTATCTCATTGAAAAGGAGAAGAAGAAGGAGACGAAAGAGGAAAAGTTCTCAGTTTCTTGTACAACTTATCTTTTATGACATGTGTGATTTCATATGAAACTCCCTTGTTAATCTATACACTGATATGAATTCATACTAGTTTTAATGAAAATTGATTACCTGAAAATAAGTGAAGAACTAAGCAAGGCATAATGTCTAAAAATTGAGAGATAGGTACAGAACATCAAGTTTCATGGGTAACAATTGCATTAATCAGATGTATTCCACCTAATTTATAAGAGCAACATACAGCTGACTCTATAGAAGACATTTTTTCTATGAGAAATATCTATGAAAGTGAAGGGAATTGGAGGACAAATTAAAAATTTAGCATTCTAAACTCACAGCAGTGCAATAAAAGTCATTCTAATAGTATTTTTTAGCATACATAGCTGTGTACATTGTATATTGTATATTTCCCTCCTCTTACATATCATCCCTTTGATTGTTATCTGACTGATGATTTTTTGAATCATCGTCACAGCCATATACAATTACCTCTTCTTCTTCCTTCCCTCTAGCATAGTCCTCCACAAAGGTTACTATCATGGTCACAGTTGGAAGATACTGTTTCATCTTAGCAACAAGGGGCATATTTCTGGGCCAAAGTCCCCAAGTAAGTACAACATCAGCCTCAACACACTTGAAAGACCAGCAAACAACTTGAGGGGTCCCTTCAAACCATTCATCACAAGAGGGGTATGTATTCGCCACAAAGTGTGTGACCTGCTGGGCATGAGCTTGAACTTGGTTAGAACAGTCTATACAGACCACAAAAATCTAATGCAGGACGCTCTAGGCCTAACCTCTGATCAAGTGTATCGCTGGAGATTACTCTTAGAAGAATATGGCCCCACCATCGTGTATATAAAAGGAA
>JALLPD010001361.1:0-12244 GCA_036940065.1 Cyclotella cf. meneghiniana | reverse complement strand
ACACTCACATCTTTCCTCTGCCTTATCAGTGAAAATTCAAAGTTTGAAACTTCGAACTTGATGAAATGGACGTAGTCACGAGTTTGGATAAGGCTTTGACGTTCAAATTGCCAAAAAAGTGAGTCATGAATCCGAACTTCGAACTTCAACTTTGACGGACTTAGTCACAGCCTTACTCATCAAAAATCGGTGGGCAAGGCCATGAAGATTTTTACCATATTGCATTTTTCGTGGTTTTATTTCTAGATTTCCAGGGGAATCGCATTTTCCCTAAGTTTTGGCCTAACACATTCTTATTGGATCCTGCCAAGGTCACGCCGGGGGTCCTGTTGACACTGCTGGACCCCACTACAATACAGAAGATTACAATACTGAGGCGTCTCCACGACATCCATCTCCACGCCATCCATCAACCCAATCGAGAGAGAGGCAAGACGATTTTCACCACTAAATCTTCAATATTCTGCAGTCCTCAGTTCTCTAAGATTTACTTCTCTAAATAAATACACATAACGGGACCTAGTTGTAACGGTGGACAGCTAAGGAGTCCAAGCGACAGGACATAGTGCTGAAGATGCAATTACCGTATGCCAATGGAGCATGATCTCGCTGATGTACATCTACCCATCAACATGTCAATTATGAAAACGCAAAGCTCAAACGATCTTGATCGTCGGCACACAACTACCGCGGCGACAAGTCTTCGACTCCTGGCATGTCTCGCCTTGTCATTGGCGAGCCAATGTGTCGTCCTGGGAGCTCGTGCTGACGGTGCAATAAATAATCTCCCAAAGCCTCTTCGCCTCCCATTTCTCTTTAAATTGAAGCCTCGCATATCTGCAACTCACGCATACCTTGGCCGTTTGCAAAACGAGTTAGAAACAACTCAACGCCAATTATACATATCTCAACAGACATGCACGACCTTACGAAAGAGATTCGAAGAGCAAAGAACTGAGGTGCTGGCTCTAACCGGTACTCATGCGGCAGCTTCTATCGGAAGTGAAGAAGACCGACATCGAATTAAGGTACAGGATGAAGAAATTGAACTGCTAAAAAGTCAACTTGAGTTAGAAATGAAAAAGGTCGAAAAACAAACGGAGCACTTGACACTTCTAAAGGCTGAATTGAAAGCAGTAAAAAAATGGAAAGAAGATAAAGAAGACGAACTGTCTAAATCACAATTGCATCTTCAGAAGCAAGAGGAGTATAAACAGCAATTGGAAATGCTCACGCTTAAGTTGGAGGCTGCTGAACTTGCTGCTAAGTCACAGAAAAGAACGGATTCGGACGAATCTAAAGGAAGGAAAGACGCAGTTGTGCCGCGGCGTCGTGCTGAGCAGTTGAAGTTAGAGTTGGAAAATGTGCGCAAAAGATATGCGAAGCTATCGATACAAATTGTGGAAAGATCTGCAGCTAACATGGAAAAAACATCTGAAGATATTTTTCGTCGGGAGCGGAAGCAACTAGAGGTGGAAATGGACTATGCAATACAATCAGCAGTTCAAACAGCACTAGAATCCATCGAGGAAGAATGGGAAGAGAAGTTTCAGGTATTTCAGGAGCAACTGAACAACGTTACTCAATACACATCAAAAGTGGAAGATGAGAGAGATGCCGCTCTAAAGCGCTTAGACGAATTAATGTCTTCCTCCCCCACAAAGGAGCAGCAAGAAATTCTTGAAGAAGAACTTACCGACGAGCTTACAAAAGAACTGACTGATAAAATTACAATCAAGCTATCTGAAGAGTTGACTTCCAAAATAGAGAAACGGTTCCGTAAAAAATACAAAAAGCTCCAACAGGAACTTCACTCAAAGTCATCAAATGAGGATCAAAATCAGCGGCAAGCAATGCAAGCAGAAATAATGAACATGAAGCAGCGATACGAATCTGAGTACGCGTTGAAGCTGCTACAGGTGCAACAGCAACACGAGGAACAAGTGAAATTACAGAAGGAGAAAATGCGGAAGTTAGTTCGAGCTCTGTTAGAACGTGAGTCGAAACATGTGCAGACCACCGAAAATTATTCAGCTCAAAACAAAGATGCGGGAGACAAGTCCAATGTTAACAGCGAAAACGCTGCCAAGAAAAAGCGCACTGACAGAAGCGCGAGAGATGGGGATTCAGCAGATAAAGAACTGGTAACATCGTCAACTACGTCTCCATTGGCGAAAAAAAATCGGTCGCAGCCGGGATTGGTACCAGTACGTGGTAACACTGGCGTAAAATAAAATAATGAGGTTCTACACTTGCAACATCATCTCACAGAATCAAATCAACGTGTTGGGACCACAAGGTTGAACAAAACTAATTCTTTACATTATTTTGCTCAGGAATGGACGTGGCCAAACTAACGTAATTTAAGCTTAAGCCACGACAACCGTGATTTGCAACGCTGGATAAACCAGTATAGCCTCCGTTCTATGAATCGGAGATTCAAACCCCATCGACTATTGCTACTCTGCATACTTTTTGACAGATGCGGAAATTAATCTTGGACAAGCCTGGTCATGTAATGTCACGGTCTCGCGTGAGATCTGACGTAATCGTAGCCAGTCATCAAATTAGCGTATTGTTTACACATATGGGAAAGGTCCTTGGGTGAGGACAGCTTGTGTAACAACACCAGAGAAGGCAAACATGGCAAGTCGGCAATGAACGATTTCCTTAAGCTTCATGGTCTCGATCTCCTTCTCAGACTTGCCCTTGAGGAAGCCTCCATCAAGGCCAAAGTCACCAGGAGCGCGCCCAGATCCCTCCAACATCTGGACAACAGCAACAGTATCAAAGATCTCAAGCAGGCTGAACCAGAGAAGCATCTGCGACATTCCTCCTTGCTCAACAGCGGCATCGTGGGCAGTAACAGAGGTGAGGCCCTCGAATCCTTCCGGAACTGGGTAGACGCGGAATCCGAGATCTACAGCAACGAATCCGAGCCATGCCATCATGCAAATACGCCCATGCTTGAGCTCGGCTTCACGAAGGAAATCAATGGGAACGAAATCGGAGAAACGGAAAGGATCGAAGCCGTAATCACCGACGCCACCATCAAGGTTTGGTGGAGCCTCAAGGAAAGGTAGAGACTCAGACTTGGCGGCCAAGGAGGTCACCGCACGTACTGAGAACATTCGATTGAGAGAAGGCTAAGCAAGTGAGGATGATGATTTTACAAAACATGTCTCGAGATCCACAATTCACAATCATACGAAGGTAAAAATCATATAAATCCATTAAGGGCATTGTCAAAGCAGGCCAATCCATTTGTCTCGTATTACTGGAAAGGGTGCCTAACGATGATTCTGCTGCTTACGAGCAACATGCTGCAATTCATCTCAGGCAAACAGTGGCTCCTGTAAAGTTCTCTTCTGAACTTCGACATTTGTCATTCCTTGTGCCCTACACAGAATGAACGAATTGGTCATGAATGACGAAGGGTGTTGAATACATTCTTAGTGATCTCGCAAAAGCAACGGGCAACATATCTATGGAGAGGTAGGTGAACCAATCCGAACTAGGCGCCATCCACTTTTTTCATAATCAGTTTAGCAGTACTACTCTCTATGATAGAACGAAAACTAACACACCTCCTGAGGTAGAGGGGGCAAAGGCGGAGGCGGAACCAGCGAGGGCGGCGAGGACGGCAAGCTTCATCATGGTGTCGGTGGTTGAAAGTCGACAGGAATGTAAGAGTATGGAAGGAGCTAAGGAGTTACATGCCTTGTAAAGGAATACCAGGAAAAGCATCTATGACTCTTGGTTGTCTCGCGATTTTCAACGTTCCATGCATAATGACTGTTTGACTACAGTACCACAATACGTATTCTCGCAAATTTCTTAAAGGATTGAAGTCAAAGATATGTGCTTTCGGCAGACAGACGGGCTTACGTTTACATAGATTGCTTTTGGTTCAACTTGTGATTTGTGACTTAAACTCAACAACTGGAAAAATCACGCCTTTTCCAACAAAGCATAACGAAAAAGTTCATCTGACACCATGATGAAGCTTGCCGTCGTCGTCGCCCTTGCCGGCTCTGCCTCTGCTTTTTCCCCCACCACTAATGGTGAGCTATGTCTTGCTTGCCCGTGTTTTCTGTTCAATTAGGATTTTTATAGGTTCATCTCTGACGATTTGTGAATATCCAATGAAGGCCGTGGGTCCACAAGCCTTTCAGCCACCAAGTCGAAGGCTCTCCCCTGGCTTCCCAACCCCTCAAACCTTGACGGATACGTGGGTGCGAACGGTTTCGATCCCCTTGGTATCTCCAATTACTTCCCTACCGATTACCTTGTTGAATCCGAACTTAAGCACGGCCGCATCTGCCAACTCGCGTGGCTCGGATACGTAGCTGTAGACCTCGGTGCACGCATTTACCCCCTTCCTGACTCCATGCAAGGTGTGACTTCTGCCACCGCCCATGATCCCGCCGTTGCTTTCGGATCAATGGGGAATATGTTCATCTGGATGGCTTTGTTTGAAATGGTTGGATGGATCGGTGTTTCACAAATGCTCCAGGGAAGCGGACGTGCTCCCGGTGACTTCGGATTCGGAAAGCAATTCCTCGAGGGAAAGAGCGAGGCTCAAATTAATGACATGAAGCTCAAGGAAGTTGTTCACTGCAGAGCTGCTATGCTTGCCTTCGCTGGAGTTGTCACTCAGTCCGTTCTTTACGACAAGGGCTTCCCATACTTCTAAGTCGACACAAAATAATCTTTCCTTCACCGCCGTAACAACACACGGAAATTGAGGACAGAAAGAGAAATAGGTGATGAGCATCTCTTGTAATAGCAAATATGTGCTCGATAAACATGTGGAGTTCTGGCGTATCACTACTCTTACATTGTTGGCAACTCGGAAAGTCTCGATGTCTTTTTTATCATGGACAAATGCATCTTAGTTCATGGGATTGGGCGACCTCTTCATTCAAACGCTTGATTTCACCCTTGTTAGCTGTGCTTAATCTAAACCTAAAAACAGAGGTAACAGCGAATCGTTTGAATGGAAGGCAGTATTTATTGCACTCTGCGACTTAATCATGTTTCCTTTTTACTGGGGCCACTAAGCACAGCGGCTATCTGTACGCGCTCGGTATCCCGAGTTCGCCAGCTATTCACCGAAGTTACGTAGTACGAGTTACATGAGTTGGCTGTTTGGTCCAGCTCATATATCACAGCGTCCAACAACAGGAATCATGTCGTGACAATTTTCTAACATGAAACCTGGCACCAACATTTTGTACTGCATCACTTTTCTTCACATCTGAAGACATACCTAGCTAGCATGCCCAAGTTCTCATGTTCCCTGGCTTGAATCTCAGCTGAACGCAAAAAGCATTTCAGGTCAAATATCTGGTGACAGGAGGCTAGATGGAAAATATTGCCATTGCTATTCTTCAATGTGATGAGGATAGAAGATTGGGTAGCGCACTAAGAAACCTTTGCCTGAATAAACTGCCTATTTCAACGAAAGATAAGTTCTTAACACCTCAAAAAGGGCTTTTTATTTTTAAGAGCCTTTTTCAAAAACATCGATTCCATTGGATGGAGGTGATCACATTACTATAAGAGCACACCTCGCAATCCATGAATAACCTACCTGATTAACAAACCAGGCGGCAAATGCGGGAAAAACGAGCAGGATTAATTGGATGCATCTGCCTTGTTGTAGTCTTCCTTGGCAGCACTTCGCCTGGCATAATATTGATCCAGGTTCTTCTTCGGGATCTTCTTCAATAACTCCTTGGGGAACGCCCTCAAGATTGACCAAGCCAAATCCAAAGATTCAAAGATTGTCCGTGCTTGATAAGGTCCTTGAGACACGAATTTAGACTCAAACCTTTCAAGGAAGGAGAGGTACAAGTGATCCTCCATGGAGAGGGCTTCTTCACCAACGACTGCTTTCATAGCCATCACGTCCTTGCCCATTGCGTAGGAGGCATACAGCTGGTTCGACACAGCTCCGTGATCGTTACGTGTCATCCCCTCGCCAATGGCTGATTTCATGAGACGAGACAAGGATGGAAGAACGTTAATGGGCGGGAAGATGCCCTTAGTGTGAAGTTGACGGTCGAGGTAGATCTGTCCTTCTGTGATGTACCCGGTCAAGTCTGTTGATTTCATCATTGTGATGAATTGACAGAGAAAGTAAGTGGTGGATCATTCATATAACCTCATTATAGACGCAGAAAACTTACCAGGAATCGGGTGGGTAATATCATCGTTAGGCATCGTCAAGATGGGCAACTGAGTGATCGATCCGTTCCTTCCAACGACACGACCGGCACGCTCATAAATGGTTGACAAATCAGTATACATATAACCAGGGTACCCGCGACGTCCAGGAACCTCCTCCCTAGCAGCAGACACCTCACGAAGAGCATCAGCATAAGAAGACATGTCAGTCAAAATGACCAACACGTGCAAGTCTCTCTCGTATGCAAGGTACTCAGCCGTGGTCAATGCCAAACGGGGGGTGATGATACGCTCAATCGTAGGGTCATTAGCCAAGTTCAAGAACAAGGCAGTCCTTTCCATAGCACCACTCTCCTCGAAATCAGACCTGAAGAAACGAGCCGTCTCCATATTCACACCCATGGCACCAAAAACAATTGCGAAGTTCTCCTCGTGCGCATCAAGCGTATCCTTAAGCTTGACTAAAGAAGCCTGGCGGGCGATCTGGGCTGCAACTTCGTTGTGGGGAAGACCTGCAGCAGAGAAGATAGGAATTTTCTGCCCACGAGCAATAGAGTTCATGACGTCAATCGCGGAAATACCAGTTTGAATCATGGCCTTGGGATAGTCGCGAGAGGAGGGATTGATGGGTTGACCGTTGATGTCGAGGTAGGCTTCGGGAAGGACAGCGGGGTTGCTGTCGATCACTTTACCGGATCCGTTAAAACTTCGCCCAAGCATCTCTTCCGAAACTCCCATTTTTAGAACATCTCCTGTGAATTCGCAGCGGGTTTTTCGGTTGTCAATGTCGGACGTTCCCTCGAACACTTGAACAACTGCACGGGATCCAGCGACTTCAAGAACTTGACCGGATCGGGTGGTTCCATCGCCGAGGGTAAGATTTACGATCTCGGCATATTTGGGGAGTTTGACATTATCAAGGATGACAAGGGGACCGTTTACTCCAGCAATGGTGCTTCGGAGGAGGGGACCAATATGAAAAAAGCGATTAGACATGCACCGGCGTCATAATATGCCAAAAAAAACAGTGAAGATGGTGCCTACTGCTGCAGCGAAGCTTACCGATATTCCAAACGAGGGATGGCAGAGTAATCTTTGACGACCGACAGTTGGTCCAACTTCTTCCGCTCGGGTATAAAACGATCGTCGTGGTGGCTCGCCATGGTTAAAGAATTCAACCCCTTTTTGTGTGCGAGTTATTTTGCTGTTGCGATCTTGCCGGATAGTTTCTGTCGCCTCTCCCCGCAAGGTCCTTTCAACCCGTTCGGAAGCTGCCGGCCACGGAGGGGCAATAGAAAACGGAATTTTCCTCGAATATGAGAAAGCAAACAGCCGACAGTAATGAACTCATGAGCAAAGAAATCACTCTTCCCAAAAACCTACGTTTATTAAGGTATATATGAGAAATGCGTCAGGATTAGGCGATAAGTGCTTCCTTTTTTGTTCAATATCTCAGTTTTATAGAGAAGAGCTACATCATCTACAGTCCGCGTCTCGAACAAAACAATATCACACCTATGGTATGAGATATTATTAAGTAGCTACCAAAATGAGCGAAAAACTTTAAAAATTGCCACTTTCATGCATAAAAATTACTAGCAGCTGTTGTAAGCTTTTTTCCAGCTTGCGTACTATTTGAAATTGGAAGACAGGTGTCTTAAAAATGGAGAGTGCCAACATGAAGTTAACATGTAATTTTATTTCTAAGTAAATAAATTTACGATTCTGATGAAAGAGGAGATAGTTCACAATTGTGAAACATCAGTACTGCAAGATAAGCCCACCATCACAATGCAAACACAAAAACAATGCGACTAAACAGTCAGCCAAACTCAACCTCCAAACAATACTACCACCAAAAATCACCGATGAAACAAGGCCACCACAATTCTCAGCAAATGTAGTGACATTGTTCCACTTTCTGTGGCATCATTGCATTAATGCAGCCCAATACCACAATCAAAACACTTGTAACAAACACAATGGCATCACCATATTGGAGCCAATGTGCCACAACAATAACATCGCTACATAAAACTTGCTGCATTGCCACCACTGCTTTGACATACTGTATCATTACCACACAAACAATGCTACCACCACTGCTGTTACATTTCAGTTGCTATAATGGTTTGTTATGATTAAGATTGAACACAATGCAATGTTTCTGGAAGAGATCAAAAGCTCATCTTTTTAGCAGGCAAAGGAGTAGATTGAAAACTGTCCACAAATAGTCATACAGATTTATAGATGTAGACTGCATAGAAGATGGTAAGATAGATTGTGAAAAGGAATGTGTTTTCCTAACTAATTTACCCAGTTGATTGTGAAATATTGTTTGGCCGCCTGCTGGTGGATTGCTGAGTAAAACTTGGGTATTTTCATCATCTTTCATGATTCATGCAATGAACAAAATTGTGAGTGAAATAACTGTAAATTGATGCAAAAAGATGAAAATTTACCATACTCTTTGCCTTGTCACACTTTTTCAGTAAATGCAAGTGGTTGGCAGCGGTGACAAGGCATGAATCAGTCTGTAGACTTAAACATCATGGATCATGGGTTTCCCCAAAAAATTAGTGATTTCATTGATAAAATGAGTAAAAACTGTACATTCATTAGAAAAGGATGAGCATTAAATAAAGTTAAATGGAACATTGACATAAAAGAATAATTTTTATATCTAGTTTACAAGAATTATTCATAACATAAATCTTCTATCAAGATACATATGAATTGTTGTATTTTTAAAAGTTGATATGACAGTCCACCATACATAGCATTTTGGTAATAGATTATCTTCTCATTAAATAAACTATTATCTGCAAATAGCATGCTCACAAAAAAACAATGTTCGGCACCCCCACAATAGATGGTAGTAGATCCAAAAAATTAATATAGACCTGAAAACAGTGACACCACAACGCAATAGCTACACTCCAACAGTAACTGTGCCACACACCAATCAGGAGAAATTGATTGAATACGACACTGTCTAATCAATGTAAAAGGCATGTGAATTGTTGCCTCAATTCTAAAACTAAAAACTGAAAAGGCAGACCAAAAGGTACCCAATCATAAAAAGAATAATGCAGCAAAAAAGAGGACAAATAAGAGTGACAAAGGTTATTTTTTGGAAATAACTAATCAGTTGAGTGTTAAATATTTTTTGGCCTCGTGCTGGTGGATGATTGCGTAAAACTTAGTCATTTTTCATTGCATGCAACAATGCGTGCAATGCAAAAAAATGGTGAGTGAATTGATGAAAAAGATATCACCTTGCCATTCTCTTCACCTCGCCACTCTTTCTTAATAACTGTAAGTAGTTGTCATTAGCGGCGGAACATGACTCAGTCTATGGGCTGTGATATCATGGATCACAAGTTTGCTCAAAATTATCAATGTAAGTGAAACAATGATGAGTGAAATAACTATAAAGTCATCAGAAAACAATGTATTCTTACCATTCATTTGGCACTGCTACTCTGACTTTATGAGTCTATGTGGGAGGTGGTGCTAGCAATGCATCAATCAGTCTTTGTGCTGAGGAATAAAGGATGGTGAGTAACGAGCAAATTTAATTGAATCAATGTCGACATGTATGAGTCAAAACTCAATCAATATATGATGGAAGCTTACCTTTTCTTGATGTCTGGAATCTGGCACAGCATTGGCAGGCTGCCGGCAGTGGCAGCAGTGCAAAATGTGGCCTGTGTAATGATATATGATAGATTGCAGTTTGGTGCAGTTGGTAGCAATTTAATTGAAATTTGTTGGAAAAAATGTAAAATTGTGAAAATGCAGCTGATTTTTACCGTTTTTCAAATGGGAATATTTGTGGATGTTGTGAGTGGGAGTACAGTAGTGAAGGCAGTGCATTTATCAATCTGGGGGCTGAGCATCTTGTAGGAAGGAGTCCGGCAGGTGTCGATGTTGGACATGGTAGCCTTGTGTAACAGAAGTTGTGCGATGCTGTAATGCGATGATGTGAGGACAATGTGGCTTGGTGACTCAATCAATCGTAAAATGCAAGAGATATAGTAAGGTATGTTTAATCTTGTAATCATCATTAAATTTATAGTACAATATCTTTAAAAGGTAATGACATTGATAATGTACAGCACCATGTGACCATCCTAATATGTAAACAGGGTGGGATAAAAAAGACTGATACTAAATGCTGTTAGACTATTTTCAGCCTGCTATGTTGCATTTTTGACCCCAACTTCAGTGGAATAGCAACCCTCGGCTTCACTTCACCACTGCAGTCTCTGTGAGAATTGAGTAGGGTTGCCATACAAATTCTCACCAGCGCTATTTATTATGGTTCCTTTTTTGATTATTTTTGTCAACTGCTACCATTTTAATATTTTGGATTCTTTTTTTATCTTTATGTCCGGTGATGCACTCTTCACAATTTTTGTACCCATTCCATCATGATGAAAGGTATTCAGAACCACTCAAAATTGGTGCCACGATGGATTCCAACACTTCCATGTATAAAACAAGACAAAACACCATGAACAGAAAATACCAGTGCATTTCCAAGATCTTCACTCCCTCACAACAGCATGCACTCTCCTACCCTTGAATTCAAGCTATTCCGAGAGTTATGTTGTTATTTTTGCTTCTATATAAAAGGGAGCATGCTGCCAATTTAATGTCTCATGTGGTGCTAATTGGGTTTTGAAGGTAAGACTCAACTATGTCTAGTTAAATTGAATAATTCAATAGTCCACAACATTAATTAATTTCAATAAGAACTATTGATAATATAATTGTGCTGTAAGCCTCTCTCATGACAGCAGTCTCAATAGTATATCTAGAACACAGCAATCAACCTTTTAATCCAAAGAATAATTTAAAAAAATGAAAAGCCAGAGTAATTTTTAAAGTAATCTAATGAAATGCCAAATTTAATTCATTATTATTATTTTTAGCTATTTGCAGTTTTAGTTGCTCAAAACAACAATTAAAAATTCAGCCACTAAGAATTATTGCAATTGCAATATATTGATTGAGTGATTGTTGCTTTTTTAAGATATTTTTTGTGTCTCAACTTTTTCTTGTTGGACTATGCATGTGGAAATTTTTCATATTCCAGACTGAGAGTGCTGAGCTAAGAATTTTGTTGACTTATTATCAAGTCAATGATTTCAGCGGAATTAATATCAGTGGAATGAAAATGGATGCAGTGACTGCACAATGGATGCAAGTATTAGATGGTTAGAAGGAGGGGCCAATTTGCAATGGATGAACTGGAGGACGAAGAGAACTCACCAGTAATTTCTGTGATACCTGATTTGGCATGCAAAAAATCACCATAAAAATCATGATGATCATCCCACCCACGGCAACACAGAAATGAATAGCAACAATGGCATTTATGAGACAATCATGTAGAGAAATAAATTGGGGAATAATACATAAAAAATCAACTTACATGCATTAAATTCCCATCTGCCCAACTTCCAGTCATGACAGCTGCCACGTAAAGTCACTTGTTAGTCATTGTGAGATTTTGCACAAAATAAAACAAATTTGACCAAAACCAGATGCCAGGATGGTTGTAAGAGGTGTGCCAGTGAGGACAACAATGGGGGACCTGGTGTCACAATGGTATTTTTCATGAAAGAGGCAATTGGGTTGCGGCGGCAGAAATCATCATGGTGCAGAAATATTGTGTCAGCATTTTATATTGTTTTGTTATGTAGAATGTGGTATGTTCTTGTACATAGAGCGATGTAACACAACAGTACTATGGTTAAACTAGTAGTTGCTGGTACATTTTCTACTGATGACAAATGTTATGTGACATAATTCAACTTAAACTGGTACAAAGTTTTAGCGATCCTCAAAATTGGAGACAATTAAATGATAACCGAGCATGCAAATTTCAAATTGGTTTTACTTTTTTGGCAACCGTAAGGTTGGAGTATTGCAAGAATGTTATAGCAACCATGTTAATGGTGACTATGGCTGAAAATAGTCTTAGTGGCATAACTTAAGGTACTATACTCCTACTCTGAAATATGTGGAAGGGGACTCCTAA
>JALLPD010001360.1:0-12243 GCA_036940065.1 Cyclotella cf. meneghiniana | reverse complement strand
ACTCCAGTTTGGACTTTGAGGGGTGGAAGGCACATGACTTGTAGTGATTGATGACATTCAGCGGGTCAAGAAAGTATTTGATGCAGGCCAGCATGACAAGAGTTGCGCAAGGTGCCTGTAGATGATGCCAGATCCATCGGAGGTCACATGTCTCCCCATTCCAGGTGACGAGGATACATTTCTTGCTGTCAGAAATGTGACGGGAGATGTAGGCCTCAAATGCCTTCCAAGCAAAGGTGAAATCATGTGCATTCTTGATGCACTCGTCCAAAGCACTGAGGCCATGTGAGAGGTGACATGACTGCTCATTCCAGATTGCACCAACTGGGGGGCAGATATAGTGGTTGAAGGTCTCATCAACCCTTACAAAGTCTTCCCATAATGGATCAATTGGGTTTGGGTGGAAAAGTTGGGCTGACAGCTGTATGATGCCACAGTACTCCCCACCTGTCTCAAGGTCAAGAGAGCAGTAGGCGACTCTCTTTGCCTCAAGGTCAAAGTGGGCGATGATTTACCAGGTTGGGGCTTCTGCTCCTCGCCGGCTGGAGCTTTATTGGATGGATTGGTTGATTGGAGTGATGGCAGGAGAAGATCTACTTTGTTGTTGGACAAATAGGGTGAATCGGGAGGACTGCCATTGGCTGCAGGCTGAGATAAAGGCAGCGGTCAGCCTGGAATTGCGTTGCTAGGGATTGAAGAGCATCTTCTTCCATGGGGAGGGTGCCAAAGTCATCAATGTCTTTGTTGTAGAAGCTCTCGGCATTGGATGCATCAAATTTGATTGATTCTTCATTGAAATCAGAACCCTCGACATCAGCGACGGAGGTGGAAAGGAAGGTGCTCATGGTGGGTGGTGAGACTTGCAGGGATGTTGGCAGAGGATATGGTGGTTGTGTATGCAGAGTTGTGGACTGATTGGGGCAATGTGTGTGGAGATATGGGAGATGCACCTACTGATGGTGTATGGTGGCAGATGCCATTTTCATGAGAGTTTGCTAAAAATGACACCATTTTACCGATGGGTTAAATGTAGCTTCTCCTTGTCACAATTGTTTCTGTGAAACATTTCTTTTGTCACAATTGTTTCTGTTATACATTTTTCTTGTCACAATTGTTTCTGTGAAACATACTTGTTAAGTTTAAACTTCAAATATTTTGTTTCTGAGAAACTAACATATTTTTACTTTGCATACTACCTTTGTTCAAGACGAGGTGTAGAGGACCCTTAAGCCTCCAAGCGGAAGCTGATGGGGTTTATCTAAATAAGGTTTATAATTGGCCTATGTCATCACCTGCATCGCCAAACTAATCTAGACAACATTACCGGATGCTTTTGTGCACACACCTTCAAGGTATGCGGTGTCACCATCGCCACCACACTCACCATCACACTGTCATCTACAGCCACCGACAAGATTGTCCTCTTGCCAATGGCTCTGCCCATTTCCTTTGACACTGATGAACCACCAAAGGTACCATCACCGATGCTACGGTTCAACATTCTCAATACCACCATCCTGGTGGTGCCTTCTGGTCATGCTGTGTCATTGCATTTGACCCATTGTAGTTTGACAAACTTGTACATCTCTTTACCTATGACAGCCTCAGCAAGGTCTCAGTCCATCTCATTCTTCCCTGCCTTGCAGCGGGCCAAGCATGGAGTACTACCCCACTAAGCCAAGTCTTTGGTGGCAGTGACAACGAAGAGGATGAAACACAAGCTGCCATTGATGCTCTTGCCAAAAGACTCTCCAAGATTCAGGTGCATCTATCACGGTTCATCAAATCCGATCCTTCCAAGAGCCCACTGCCACACAACCCTGACGTGATCTCTTGCTTCAACAACTTCCAAGTTTCCAAACCCATTCCAAGCAGGCCCCATCCAGATGGCAGCACCACAGCGCCCAAGGACACCCCACTCAAGGACACACCCCTCACCAATCACCTCTGCAATCTGGCATGCCTCACTCATCTTGGCTGGGATTGCATGGCCCAGACCCTCCAATTGCCAACCTTTACAGGAAATGGCAAGTGAATTTAGAGCCAACCTGACAGGCTTGCATCAACAAAAACATGGCCATGATGTTTAACAACATCACCAAGAATCTCCTTGGCTTTCCTGACTTCATCCACAGTAAAGTTGACATACCACATCACGACCCACTTGTCTACACTCAGTACACAACAAGCTACTATGAGGTTGCATCAATGATGTCCATCAAGCTCACTGAAGAGAGCAAGAAGAACTTCTGCTACTTCTACCTCATCCCCGACTCCAAATCCCTTGACTAAGAGTGCAAACACACCACATACAACTACAAAGCCAAGAGTTACTCCGCAAAGCCAAGGAAAACCTCAGCAAGGTCCACACCACCATCACCATGAGCACCATTATCAGTGTGGTGCATTGCCTCTGGGTGTACCTTGCTAATATCTGCATTATTATAGAGGCTCAATTCAACTGTGACCTGAACCCCCTTGACATCAAGACGCCAACTATGTTGATCGCCACCCATACTTTTGCATTGCACATCACCTCCACTTCCATGTTGTACCTCAAGATGAGCAACCCCCCTCACTAGCATCTTGTCCCGTGGGTGGTCTAGATGATTGATCACCTCAGCATCCTCCTCACGCACCCTCTCTGGCATACCAAGAATGCCTCCCTTGTTGCCCAAGATGAGATCAGCAACATTGCCACTGACAAATTCATTGAGGCCTTTGACCTTGTCAATGACTGCATCATCACCCTTAGCAAGTTTGAAAGCAGTACCGGCACCATCCCATCCTGTCCACTATTGCTAGTGGACAACCTCAAGCAAGCCAAAGCCAAGCAGGATTGCCCAAAATGCTCAGCACCCACCAACAACCTCCCTGGGAAGTCCAATCTTGACCCCAAGCATGCCTGCTCCTCCTCCACTACTTCAATGGCAGATGACCTCTCTGGTACCCCGATCTTCAAAAGGAGGTTGGATGAGATGATGCCATCAGTCAACAAGACCAACCCAGCCCTCCGCCTTTGTGCCTCACATCACTGCAATGGCAAACATCACCTCTGCGGCCACCTTTGCAAGATGATCCATTACTTAGATATAACCAAGTGGAACGATTCGACCTTCGTCCACTGGAAGGCCTTGGTGGACCAAATGCCCACCCTCAAGTGGAACTGCAAGGTCATCAGCCCTGCCAAAGTCACAGCATGTACCTCAAAATTCTCCAGCTCTACCTTTGCCACCACCAGCACAGCCATGCATGGTCAAAAATTGTAAGCTTGTCAAAATGCTAAACATTTAATCTAAATTTGCACTTATTGTCTCTTGTTAATAAATGCTAGACCATTACTACACAACACACCAGCACATTTGCCCTTGTCTTGCCCGGCCCTCCAGCTGCAACATCAATGCCACCAGCTCTGGCCATGACGCCCACCCAGGCCCATCACGTGCCTTGCCGTTGCATACCCTCAACCAATAACATGTCCCTACTTTGCAAATAGAATGCCAAGTATCTTGGACTTACCAATTATGACCCACACCGGGCTGCTTTTAGTGAGGCATTTTATGCTTCTTATCTCTTGCTTGCCTCTGTCGACAATAACATTAGCAACTATCACACACCATGCACCTTGCACTGCACCAACAACTCCACATTCTCTCATGAGTAGACATTTGTTATGTCACTAATACAGTACAGTGTATGCAGTAATTTGGCAGATTGCAAATTTGAAATTTGCACAGATTACAAATTGGAAATCTGCAAAGTTTGTGAAGGCAAAGAGTTACAATGACACAGTAGCTAATTAATTAGTTACAACCTACTTATGCAAATCAACTCAATTGCTAATGTTTAGCAGTTGTAACTAATCCTATCAAACAAAGATGAGCCAAACAATGGGAATCAGAATGGAAATCGAGGAAGTCTTCAAAGCCTTTGAATTCACCAAAATCGAAGGGCACCCAACTGATGAATCACTCAATCTTCTCCTCCAAGAATTAACAAACGCTGCGGCCGGCATCCCCACAACACTTGGTGGAGGAAATCATGGACACGTAGGCATGGTTGTTGATGAGGCAGAATACACAACATTCTTGCACGGTGGAGCCAAATTCAAGCTGCCCATGAATCCAGATGCATATCCAACTACAGTGGATGAAAACAACACAGTTGTTCATGAGAAACAAGTGGCAGAGCACAAAGAATTGAAAGATTTCTTTCTCACCCATGAAGCCATCACCCAATCCATGAGAACAATGATTGTCAACTGCGTTGATGAAGAATGGCTCACAGAACTCCAACGTAAAACGATGCGATTCAATCATTGCACACCCAAAGGAATGCTGGAGCATCTCCAGAACAATGGTGGAGATCTTGACCATCTCAATGTGACCAAGCTAATCACAAAACTGCAAGCTCCATGGGATGGAATCAAAGCTCCAGCCACTTTTTTCACAAGAGGAGACAGGATCAAAAAGCAGTTAGTGAAAAAAAGGACAAGCACCTAACCCAGCACTTTGCCTTGCTTTTGCACTTGCTTCCACAGAAGCAACATGTGAATTTGAAAGTACTTTACGTGACTGGCATGCAAAGGGAGACACAATCAAGACGTTTCCCAATTTTTGAGTATACATCCTAAGAAAATTCTCAAAGAAGACAAAGCACAGCAAAATGTCAATGAATCAGTTGACTGTGGGATCGCCAATGCCACGAGTGACTAGATGGACAAGGTTAACGAAGCCGAATTAGCTGCTATAGCCATTGCCGAAGTAGCAAACGCCATGCAAGCGAAACAGAATCGAACAAATGATGGAGCTAATGAAAACACTCATGCAAAGCAATGGTACTCACAAAGCCCAGACTCTTCCCCGCCACCTTCCACCAATGGAGGAGGGAATGAAATAGGAGGAGGAGGGTGCAATGGCCCAAGGCGTGACAGGAAGAAGCAATGCCTCCATTGTAAGTGGATGGTGTACCACAAGCCAGAGAAATGCTTCGAACAGGAAGCCAATGCAGCAAAGCATCCATCCGGGTGGAAGCGTGTGAAGGAAAGCTGACTGTTTGGGGAGGACAAACCAACTGAGCGGTGGCAACCGGGTAAGGTTCAAATCAGTAAACTAAGCAAAGGTTTCTCTTACCTGGTTGCCAATGGGTTTGAGCCTCCACCACAAATAGATCAGCCAACTGAACCTCCCGACCTGCCAACATTGAGCACATTCACTGTGCAAAACAAGTTCATCCAGAAGTGGATCCACCAATTCCAATGCCAAAAAGAAGCCAATGAAGCATGCAACCAAGTCAATCAAGCTATTGACAGTGCAATAAAAGAAGCAATGTACAATTCAGGGGCCTCAAGTTCACTCATTCAACCAGCCACATGATCAAATGAACAGGAAGTTCAGACAAGCAAGTCATCACAGCCAGTGGCAACATTCCCCAAGCCACTGAAAAGGTTGAACTAGACATTTGCACTTTGCCCAAGGCAGCCAAAGAAGCAGCTGATGTACCAGCTATGACACCAAAGGCATTGGGGAGTGTCAAAGCTCTAGCAGACAGCAGACATACAACAATATTTCATCCATACATGCAGGGTGTCACAGTGCACGCTCAAAATGACGTAGCACATACCTCTGCTGCACCGCCTGTCCTCCAAGGGTGGAGAGATGCAAAAGGACTCTGGATGGTGCCAATTGTTGATGACACCCAGATCAGCCCAGCACTTGATGCTGCCAAACCTGCAATGAGTGTGTACGAGTTACTGACAAAAAAAGAAGTGGTTAGGTTTTTACATGCAGCACTTGGATTTCAAACAAAAGCAACATTGCTTACCACAGCACAGAACAGGAACCTGGTCACCTTCCCTGGATTGAGGATTGAAAATATTACAAAGCATTTCCGTGAGTTGGATGTAATTGCAAAGGGACACATGTAGCAGAGCAAGCAAGGCATGAGGTCAGCAAAAGTATTCCATGAAGACATGCCACAAATCACGCAAACACCAGGTGTAAAGTAAAAAGATATGTATTTGAAAGTCTTCAACGCAACAAAGAAACCAGCTTACACTGATCAGACGGGAAAATTTACCATCCAATCATCACAAGGGAACAAGTACATCATGGTTGCTGTCAAAATGGATGGCAACTACATTGACGCCAAACCAATGATAACAAGGGAAACCAAGTCTCTCATCGCCACATACCAAGCAATCTATGCACGCTGCAAATCCACAGGAGTGATATGCCCTAACTGGCACATGCTTGGCAATGCTATACGTGAGAACAATTGCAAGGTGGAATTAACACCCCCTGACCAACACAGGAGGAATGCTGCCAAAAGAGCAATACAAACATTCAAGGGTCACTTCATATGAGTGTTGGCAGGCATATCAGATGACTTCCCAATCCATCAATGGGACGAACTGCTTCCACAGACAATACTAACACTCAACCTCCTCAGGCTAGCAAATGTGGTGCCAAATATATCTGCATATGCATACCACAATTGCAGTTTCGACTACAACAGAATACCATTAGCCCCCATGGACTATGCAGTGCAATTCCATATCAAGTCAGCAAGATGAAAACATTCGGAGAACATTCAAGCAATGACTGGTACCTACGGACGGTGCCCAAACACAACAGATTCCACATCATGTTTGTCAAAGCCACCAAAAGCAAACAAATCACAGACACAGTGTTTTTCGAACACTAATACATAACTCAGCCAACTGTAATGCATGAAAATGCCACCATCAATTCATATCAAACTTGATACAAGCAACTCAGGGTCTCAGCAATACTAAAAATCAAGCCCATTACAAGGCAATCCAAAGAATCCAAGACAGTCTCATGCCAGGCAATAAAAAAGTTAGGAAAAAACATGCAGCACGGCACCCAAGTATGGAGCAGAGGAAACCAGAGAATACATTCAAGCCACTTACTGCCACACCACATCCAAGGGTGAGTTTCAAAGAGCAGATTACCAAGTATGTTGAGCCTTGGCAGGAAGTTGTGGAGGAGAAGCCAACTTGGATGATTGTTGCATTGCCGTGGAAGCCAGTTGTTGTATTGCCTAAATCCACTGCCCTCAAACCACTGAAGTACCCTGAAGAGCCAGAATTGCAGCACAATTGAAGTCATGCAAGAGCAAGATGTGCATTGTGAATAATGACCCAGAAGAGACGATTGCAGACCAAGTAGCGAGGAGGAGACGTGAAGCAGCCGCTGAACAAGCCAATCCAGTACTCAACCAAGAGACAGGAAACCTACTTGAGTACCGTCAGTTGTTACATCACCCAAAGAACAAGGAGGTTTGGAACTGCTCGGCAGCTGATGAATTTGGCAGACTGGCCCAAGGGATTGGAGACAGAGTAAAAGAAACAGGTACAATTCGATTTATCCACAAGCATGAAGTTCCAGAAGACAGGTTCAAGGATGTTACTTACATCAAATTTGTTTGTCAAGTCAAAAATAAGGATCCCTATCAGACAATAGCAACCATGGGAGGCAACCTCATCAATTACCCAGATGATATTGGAACTCCAACTGCGAATTTGTTGCTTTTCAAAATATTTTTGAGCAGTGTTATCTCCACACCAGGTGCCCAATTTGCCAAAGCCGACATCTTCAACTTCTATCTGATGACACCCCTGAAGAGCCCAGAATATGCCAAGGTCAAACTATCTGACAGACCTGAAGAAGTAATTGCAGAGTACAATATACATGAGAAAATGACACCAGATGGTTATATATACATGATGGTAGTTGGAGGTATTTATGGTTTACCTCAAACAGGCTCCCTTGGCCATGATTTCCTTGCAGACTGACTGAACAATGAGGGCTACGTCCAAAGCAAGATTGTTTCAGGCCTGTGGAAATGCAAAACTAGGGATATTAAGTTCGTGTTAGTCATGGACAATTTTGGAATAAAGTATATCAAGGAAGTTGACCTTGATCACCTCATCCAAGCACTGGAAAAGCATTATCAAGTCACTGTGGACAAGGAAGGGATGGAATTTGTCAAGATTTAGTTAGACTGGGACTACAAAAATGGAAAAGTGCATCCATCAATGGCACCTTACCTCCAGAGGACCCTCAGACAATTTGACAACCTTGTCCAAACAAAGCATCAGACTCTCCCTATCATCACACCAAGCCAACATATGGAGTAAAGCAGCAAATTGACGCATACAATTAAACTCCCCAAGTTGGACCAGAGGAGCAGAAATATCTTCAAAAGGTTAGTGGTAAATTTTGTGGTACGTGATAGGGGTAGATGGAACACTTTTAACTCCATTATATGCACTCACCTCTCAACAAGCCCAGCAAACAGTTGAAACCATGACAAGAGCCAAGCAATTTTTGGATTATGTCGCCACCTAAGAGCCAGCTGTTCTCACATACCACAAGAGTGACATGATCCTATCTATCCACAGCAATGCCGGGTACCTCAACAAACCAAATGCCAGGAGCCATGCAGGGGACACCACTATCTCTCCAAAAATGTGACTTCCCTCCCCAACAATGGTGCCATTCACAATGTTGCTGAGATTATCAAAGCTATAATGTCCTCAGCGGCTGAAGCCAAACTTGGATCGTTATATATCAATGCAAGAGAAGGAGTAAAGATAAGAAATATCCTAGAAGAAATGGGACATCCCCAACCCCACACCCCAGTGCAAACAGACCATTCAACAGCAGACGGGATCATTAACTCACGTGCGCAGCCCAAGATCACAAAAGTGATGGACATGCAATTTCACTGGCTCCAAGACCGCGGCATCAATCAAAAGCAGTTCAGATTTTTTTTGGAGACTGGGGGCTTTGAATTATGGTGACTATTGAATGAAGCACCATTCCCCCGCACATCATCAAAACTTGAGAGGCAAAATAGTCACACCACTGAATATGTTGTTAGACCTCAGGAAGCGCCAAACACGGTCTATGCTAGCAGCAAAGCCTGCAAACCCGGCCCCACAAGCGAAGGTCACAGGTTCAATTCCCAACAAAAATGCACTACACACACTTACTGCAAGGGTGTGTTAGACATTTGTTACGTCACAAGTGCAGTACAGTGTATGCAGTAGTTTAGCAGATTACAAATTTGAAATTTGCACAGATTGCAAATTTCAAATTTGCAAAGTTTTTGAAGGCAAAGAGTTTCTGTGACAAAGTAGCTCATTAATTAGTTACAACCTACGTATGCAAATCAACTCAATTGCCAATGTTTAGCAAGACACACCAAGCCTTGCCCATTTTTTTCATCAAGAACCCACCTTTAAAACAGCATACGTTGTCATCCACAAGGTTGGCTTCTTCTCCTCTTGTGACATCCTCATGCTTCATGGCACCCACCCCCTGTTCTCGCATCTGCTCAGTGCTTGCATACACCTCTGTAACTATGACTTCCTATGGCTATCAGAGAACAACCCCACCTGGGACTGCCAAACCAAGCTCTGCAATACACGGGCATATGTCATTCTTGCTTGCCTTCTTCACTATGACCTGGGCATAGCCAATGCCATCTGCTTCCTTAGGAACAACTACACAGACATCTACCGTGACATCTCCTGTATTACTGATCAGCTCCACAGTCTTGGAATCAATGAAACACTCATCACCCAATATGCACGGGTCATGGCCACTGGCTGCCCAAACCACTTCAATGCCTTGACCGTTTGAGCAAACACATTCCTCTACCGGCAAATGGGCAACCACCCCTCAATCTCCAACCAGCTTGACCAAGTCCTGACCACCATGAACAAAGAAGAATGCAACAATTGAATCTTCCACATTCCACACCGGCTTTTGCGCTTTGTCCCACATTGCTTCATCATGCCTCAGCATATCCTCATCAAACCGGACAAAAGGATCACCAGATATTCCATGCTTGCTAGAAGTATGACTGGGTTTCCATCCCAGTCAACTCCATGACTCTACACCCTACAGCTCCAAACTCCACTGCAAGTTTGGCTCCATCCAGACTGACATCATCATCCATGCATATCACCTATCCATCTCCTATCCATATGACAACATGGTCATCCACACCAATGATGTCAAATCCTGCTTTTGCCAGATAAAGCATCACCTGGACATCATAGGGGCCTTCTTGTACATCCTTGCAGAGTACCTCTTTTTCCAGGTAGGACTTGCCTTCAGCACTGGTTTCAGCCCGGCCAACTGGGAGGCAGTCTGGCAGGTCCAATCCACCTTGGCCGCATGACTCTTCCATGACACCATGCTCATCCAGAAGCACATGCCATAATCAACCAGATACGGTGATGCCGCTCCCTGTGACCCTGCTTACCACCATTTCTCACACGCACTGTTGTTGATGCTGGAAACCCCGGTGTGCTCAACATCAATGGCGCTCCGTTCACCACACCTCACCATGTGTACATTGACAACATTATCTATTTCGACAGCGCCAACAAAGCACACTTCAAGCTTGCCACCACAGCTGGGATCAAAGCCATCTTCATCCTCCTTGGCAAGTCTGACCTCACACGGCACCAAGACCCCATCTCTTGGGACAAACTGCTCAACATGATTGTTGCATCTGTGAACAGCATCTTTGGCCTCACAATCAACACACACCGGCTCTTAGTAGGTGTCCCACCGGATTTCCTTGCTGAGGTCAGAACCCTCCTGTGCATGACGTGGGGCCTGCATTGACGATCATTCCTCATCAGTGAAGCTGAGGTACTGGCAAGCTCAATCACATTGGGTTTGGCACCCTGGGGCTGAAGTTCCTCCTCGGCCATGTCTACTCATCTCTTGCTTCCACCTTGCACTTGAACCAGGCACATCTAAGCCACACCAACCACGTCTGCCGTCGTGCACTCAAGTCCATCTGGTCTGCACCAGCTACCTTGGATGGCAACAAACAATGTTCCTTCCACACAGGTAACACTGCCCACACCACCCATCACTGCAGACTCCTGCACTTCATCAACTGCAACACAATGCATGACCTATGCCTCATTGAACACACACTCTCAACCAACACAATATCCAAGTCATGCCCAATCGCCCACCTCATTCCCTCGACACCCACCATCATCGCCTGTAGTGACTACAGCCTGCATGCTACCAACGGGTATTACTACATTGCAAAATTTTGGTGGTACCTCAAATGGCCAACAGAGGTCCAGGCAAGCACTATCTGAAACCTAGCAGGCCACAACAACCCACACTTCATCAGCATCAGTGCTCTTGAGTATGCCACACAGATCATTTTCATGCTCAGTTACTACCTTCATATCCACGATCTTGGCTCCAACCTCAAGGATCCACACCTCATCTTTCTCCTTGAGTGCAATAACACACAAAGGGTTGCACAGTCAGCCCAATTGGACATGCCCTGATGTGTCTCCAAGTTGCACTCCTCTTTGACAACAATGTTGGCTACCACTTTGGCCACATTGAAACAAAGTCTAATGTCATAGCCGAAGGGATCTCCAGAATCTCATCCAAATCCACACTCATGCACAATTTTCCACACCTCCTCTCACAGGCCCCAAGCCTCACTGGCTTTTGGCACTACCTCCCAAATGCCACTATCATCTCCTCAATTAAGGCTGCATTATTGCAGACTGGATCCATGGATCCACTTGCAATAAGCAGGCAATTAATTGCTGCACCAGGAAGCTTCATTTCCTCTCCTGGTTCCACACCAAAGGCCTCAATGACCCATGCACACCCATCATCCCTCTCCAAGGTTGCAACTGGATCCTTGTCTGCTATGTGGTTTCCCTCATCCACTGTGACACACTTATCAGCATCCGCATCTGCCATGCCACTCTCATGGGCTATGTCAAGCAAGCACTTTCTCTCCACATTGACCATGGCCTGCTAATCCCACACCTAGCACCTAGCTGATGTAGATTACAGAAAAGCTAATGACTAATGCTGTTGAAAAATACAACGATGTCCCAAAATGCCAGGAAATGATCTCTGACAGTATGTTTCATTATATATCCCTCCTTGCATGTCACGCCCAACAGGACTGCTTCATTCATGCTGTTGCTGTTTAAATCATTCTAAGGTCCTACACAGGTTTCCAAAAATCAGAGTGGGGCTCCAATCACCCCATGGATTTGAACAAGATCACCTACCCGCAGTGGGGCACTCATGCATCTGTTCTCGCCATCATTAGGGGTTGTCAATCTTTTGTCTATGATCATTATCATTACAAAAACAGTTGACTCCCACTATTTTAGTGACGCGGCGTACTGCGATACGTATG
>JALLPD010001359.1:0-12246 GCA_036940065.1 Cyclotella cf. meneghiniana | reverse complement strand
ATGATGATGATGATGATGATGATGATGATGATGATGATGATGATGATGATGACAAAAGTACAAATGAGTGGGAAGAATCATCCTTCACATGTTCTGAGTTTAAAGTCAGTTTCAACCACATCGACTTGGAGTTGGAGCATCAGTATACACAGGTTGTTAAACAAGTGAATGATGCATACTCAATGAGTTTGCTGAAATTACAGGGAGGAAAGCATTGGACTTATCTTGCAAAATGATAAAATGAATAATCTCTGTCCAGCTGAATTTCTTGTCAGTGTTATGATTTTCATGAATAATCTCTCTCAGAGTACAACATGAAGTTGGCAACTTTTGCCAGTGAACAATTCCTCAGAAGTTTCTTTTTGATCTGTTACTATGGATGCAGCATATCAGACTCAATGAAGCATTTAGAGGCATTCCTAAATGTTTGTAATGAAATAATTATTTTGCTCGGAAAAACACAAAATCAATGCTTGATCATCTTAACAATCTTCTTTGAAGCTTCAACGGAGCAGATGTCTAGTCAACTGAAAGCTCCAAAGTGAAAGATCACAATGATGAGAATATACTGTGGTGGGAATCCGTCATAGATATGATGTTGCACTGGAGAAGTTGCTACAAGATGGTGGAAGTCATGCTTCAAAGCTAGCCGTTTTTCCATTATAAACTGATCTGATTATTAATGATGAAAAGTTATGTCTAAGATCATGTGTAAAAAAAATAGAGCAATCATGAGTGAAAGCATTGGATACATGAGATTTAACTACTGTGTGTGAATATTCACAGATAATTACTCTAGCTACTTGCTAGTTACTGTTGGTGTGTGTGAATATTCACACATAAGACCAGAAAATGAGCCAAATTAATAGGGATGTTTGGATATGTGTAACATAAGCCAACATATTTAATAACTATGTTACTACATAAACCTTGTTGATTGCCATCTATACTAAGTGCTTTTATCAACATTAGTTCAATTCTGACTAATATAGCATTTTGCAAGACCAATGAAGATGATGAGTGAATATTAACAGATAAAAAATGCCTTGGGAATAACCATTGGCCTTATTACAGTGCCTGCACAGTGGTGTGTATGGCGGGAATAGAGATAGATGCATGTGTGATACTGTGTGCATGTATAACTTTGTACAAAATTATTACTCAAGAGTGAATTGTTTGCCAATCAACATTTGTATTCGTATAGATGATTTATTAGAAGGAATTCTTGCGCTGTTGAAACCTTAAAATCGTATTTCCTCTTATCTCTTGTTGTTGTTTTTTAGTCATGGCTTCAAATATGACATGGATAAATTTGAAAACATGTGTGACATCTGCAAAGGAAGTGACCTTGTTTTGATCTGAAGGTCACGAAAATTACTCATGATCCCAAAGTTGATAGTGATTGCAATGACACTATGGTAGGAACGAACATATTCCCTGAGGAGCTCTTTTCCAAGAAGTTGGTTTCGACTTCATCAATGACTGCGATGAACCAATGAACACACCGATGTTCAATTTGAGGTCCAATGATGCCAATGGCATTTAACAATCTTTGAGTTAAAGTCCAAGTTCTGCTGTTTCGTGGTATCAAGTGATGTTGACGATGGCGCGGCCTTCAAAAGTCATCGTTTAAGATTAAAGAAGCTTTTATAGGAAGGAGCTGACAGATTACATTCACATTATTCGATTAGACCGAGCCATACTACTTATAACCACTATCATGACATTTCACTGTAGAAAACCTACTACACAAAGACGGTCAAAATCCTTGAAAGCCTCCTAACAGCATCACTGCGTAGTCCCCAAGAAAAGGAGTTACACCCACTATGCATACCTAGATGTTGAAGATAAATTATTCTGCACAAATCCCAGCTGGTTCGAATGCAACCCCGATTCATTAGACACCTTTCCGATGGAAACTTCCTTCATAGCTTCATCCTCAATGCAGTCTTCTCTCTCTCCAACAGGTAACGGCGAGAGAGGGGGCGGTGATATCTGTGCAAACGATGTGTCTCCATGAATTGGACGGGGTTTCAAAACCATGTCGCGTGTGGAATTCAAGCGTCTTGTTCTTGGTAGTTCATTGCTTTCACTTTTGCTGCCACACTGGAAGGGCAATGCGGGAAACATCCTCACATGGACTTGATCGAAGTCATTGTTGCAGTTCTTTTCAATGGGCCGAACATAGGAGATTTTTGAGCGATGGACTTGTGGAGGAGGCGGGCACCTAGGCAGGTCAAGATTTTTGCTCTTAACATGAGGTGTGTGAAGCATCATGGTGTTGTTCGCTGTTGGGACAGGTAACGTGAAGAGATTCCTTGAATGAGTTTATTCTGTTGAGTGTATGAGATTTTTTTATCTTGCTTGTAGATGGTTTGAGAGAGTTTGAGAGACTTGCTCTTGCTTGCAACGAACATGGCTCTTACATTTTAGACTTGAACCTTGTTATGTTGAAGCATTTACATCATGTGGTGTAGCATGTGAAGTGAGAGTGAGCAATCGCGATGGGCTGCTCATGTCGCGGTCATTGGGTAGGTCGTGAAGGATCGTGCGTCCGATCCAGATGTAGAATCTGGTAAAACCTCCCAGAAAAAAGCTGGGGCCTCATCTAGATTATTTGAAAATGATAGTAATATCTTGGGTCAGCCGTCTGGTGGTGATGATGTCGATGTCTTGGTGTGGTCAACACAATAATATAATATATATCATCTTGTGTTCGTCCGTATGTACAATGATGTATGGTATCCACAATTTTCCCTCTAATATACATATGGGTTTTCAAAGTGTGCCATTGTTATCGCCAAGAAAAACAATTAGAGATGCACAGTGAGGCCACAGTTATGGAGGGTTCAGTATACAATAAGATTGGGTCACGGTTGTTGGTCGCAGATAGGTTGTGCTTACAGTAGTTACCATACAGACAAATCACAAATCATATTTGCACAAATGCACATTTTTTCACCTGCCTGGGCGAAAAATTTGTGCACATTTACACAAATTATGTGTAATTTACACAAATCTTGGTCGACGAGAGGCCACGTCGACCAGCCTGCACAAATCACAAATCACATTTACACAAAATCTTTTTCTTGTTCTACGATCGGCCCCCCCGTGAGCTGCATCTTGACGCGAGTACCTACAGACGTGTGACGAAAAATATTTTTGCGTGCGGTCGGGTGATAGAAAATAAAAAAGTTGTAAGGAGGGTACCATGACCAGAACACAAAAGACAAATATACGAAAACATAATTTGTGAAATGTGTTTTTGGGGAGTTGAAATATGTAAACACATAAATGTGCAAATACGCAAGGTGAAAATGTGATTTGCGATTTGTGCTTTTTGGTATGCTCCAATGTATAACATCTGAAAAATCTGCTCCACCACAAAGTGCCTCTATTACATGCAATTTATAGATATACACCGGTTGTAGATGGTGCAATTTTTCCAAAATGCACCAATTATAGTCTGGATCACGTTTAAAGTTCGCAGTACTTAATGTATAACATCTGAAAAATCTCCACCACAAAGTGCCTCTGTTATGCACAATTTATAGATATACACTGGTTGTAGACAGTGTGTTTTTACCAAAACGCACCGGTTATAGTCAGTGTGCTAAAGGCCCTATGCAATTTGTATCACGTTAAAAGTTCGAGGTACTTATGTCTAAAACATCTACCTATGTGCAATTTATAGATATACACCGGTTGTCGACGGTGCATTTTTTCCAAAATGCACGTATTATAGTCAGTGCGTTAAAGGCCCTATGTGATTTGTATCACATTTAAAGTTTGCAGTACTTAATGTAGAACATCTGAAAAATCTCCACCACAAAGTGCCCCTGGTACGTGCAATTTATAGATATACACCGGTTGTAGACGGTGCGTTTTTACCAAAACGACTGGTTATAGTCAGTGTGCTAAAGACCCTACTTGATTTGTATTATGTTTTAAGTTCAAGGTACTTAATGTCTAAAACATCTGAAAAATCTTCTCCACCACAAAGTGCAACCTGGTCTCATAATGGAGAATCTATTTAAACAGAATTAATGTTGATAAAACAGGTTTAAAGGCATGAAAACACAAGATGTCCAGAAAATAGGTGAGATTTTGTAAAATGAGATGATCTCACTGATTTCCTTGTTCATCGATTTTACGGTATAGAGTAGATAAATGGCCTAGGTCAAGGCTGGGGCAACCTCAATTAAATGGCCATCTTGACCCCATGTAAAAGGTAAATAATTCAATACGTAAATAAATACAATACATCTTCAATTCTCAATTTTCACCTGCTTCTTTACCTCTATACCATAGTAGAAATCAAAAACTGTGTTGCATGTTTCAGCATTCCTGCCAACCTCTTCAAAGACCACACCACCAACTGCTGGAAAAGACTACTACACCTTAACCATTTTTTAGTATCGTAACAGTGAAGATTCTTTTTCATTTCACTGCATGCATTTTATTGATTATGCCCCACTTAGTGCACTGCGATCTTTTCTTGAGGAATGATTAAATAAAGGATGTCTATCATGACTTAGAGAACAATCACCATGAGCAGATCTTCAAGAATAAGACAGCCTACAGCCAGACTTATCAATTAATGTTTTACCAGATTCATTGCTTCTACAATTATGAGTAAAAGGCCAACACATTGTAGAGCTAAATTGCTTTCTTTTTCATAGAACTTAAGTTGGAGTTCATATAGTATTGGCTTCCAGATAAGAGAATGATAACAAGGTATTCCAATAGACTTTCTAAGCATGTTATTGCAAACACAGGGATAAAACTGCAGCTCCAGTGGGTCAATCATTGATTGTACTAGGCTTCCGTAGTTGTTTGGCTTATTAATTTAAATGGAAAGGAAAAACATAAAAAATACTTAGAATGTTTCCATGTCTGCCACCTGTACATGATCACAAGATAAAAAATGACAACCATGGCAAAAGATGAAGCGGTGATGATCAAGCAAACCACTTGTTCTGCACATGGTGAAATGCTGTAACGATCACTGCATCAGAGCTCTTTTATCTGATGTTGCATCATACAACACAGCCACAACATATCTAAAATGGTTAAAGTTATTGCATCATTGACAGGTGGATGGATCATTTGCTTCACTAAGAGCCTTTTTATCCACTGCAAAAGCCAGAGCATACTGGATGTGTCTTGTCTTGGCAAGATGTAATAGGTTTGACTGATCATTTTTGCATCCACAATATCATGGATGGAGAATAACATGTCAAATTAGGTACATCTTTAATAAATGTTTGTTAGAAAAGTTTTAATCCACATAGTTTATGAACTCTGGAGTTATGTAGCCTATGAATGTTGAACAAGACTAATTTGATGGTGCTCTTTTGAATGGTACACTCATATCACGCAGATTAACCTACAAATCAAGGTATTGGGTGCCTGCCAAAAATCGCTCGTAATAGTTCCAGATCCAAAATTCTAAAATTCTAAATCAAGTTTAGATTTATTCTAAATCAATTTTAAACTACCCAATCCAGTTTAGAAACTGTTCTTGATTTTTCTAAATCTATCTCTACCCCAAACCTGCTGTCAAATACAAAAAATGGTGTGCTAAAAAATAGGCACATGCATCATTTATTAATTCTTCCAATGAAGAAACAGACAAGCAGGAAGAAATCGGCACACATATTCACTGCCAAGTTGTCATCTCTGTTGCACAGCCGTAAGGATCCATTTCTTAATTCCTGTGTATCGTGCAAAAGAGCAATTCTATCAGTTGGCTATTGGGCTGTTATAGATTGGCAGGTTGTGCAGTTCTATGTAACAATTTTTATTGTCAGGGATTCCAGATTATTTCTAGTTTTGTTCCAGATGAATTCTAATTGTTTGGAATCTTGATATAGGACCAAGTAGAGCATTTATGGCAGGCATAAATTTTCATTATTATAACAGGACATCCTGAAAAATAAAAAGTGTTATTATTTGAAAACCTACTTGTCCACACCACAACTTGCAGCAATGACTAGATATTTCTACCCCTAGGATTCTGCTAGAGAGTCTAGAGCTAAATTTAAAAATCTTTGAAAAGGGTACTCAACGCTTAGTCCATACAATACAGTGAACTGCAACCAACTTGATCAATTCCATGGAGACGAGGAAAATAACCACAGCAGTGACACAATAATACCATTTCCAAGGAGCGCTGAAAGTTAAAGTATCTTCATCAAATTCGCTCCATCCAAAATAAAAGAGGATTGCATCTCCTGGAATGTCGATTCCATTCTCAATGATATCTTGAATAAACATGATAATTTTCCTCAATTCTCTGAAGCCTCGAAGCATGTGGCGTGATCCTCCGATAGGCAAAAGTTTACGCATCATACAAGATGCAACCTTGTGATGATGTTCTAAATCCTTTTCAAGTACCGCACTTACACCGTGATAGGTGGCATCACCATCAAAGCATTTAGCAACTTTTCTTTTACCGTCGTGAAGATTGCTAATGCTTTCATCAAACTCATTGGCACAAACAGATGACAACTCGGAAGTGCAAGTGATAAAATTTGTGGAAGCAGGTTCAGCCAGGCATTCATTTTCGACAAGACACGAGATCAGGCTGTTGAGATCATCCCGAGATTTAGGGGTGTCAACATTTTCTCCCTGTATATTGAGAGTATGCCCCCCAACTAGGCGAGCTACCTGAGCAGAATAGTTCTTCACAAGAGGGATATCGTCGTGAAAGATACTGGTTGCTTTGAAGTTACTGTCGCTGTCATCAAAGACACTATCCAGCACATTCTTTTCATGAAATGAGATTGAACTTGATGTGCTGTTCATTTCTGGAATGAGCCGGCCAATATCTAAACGATAAGATTGACCTGACAATTCATTTGTGACGAGCCCCTGAAAACGAATCGCCAGAAAAATTAAAATGATCCGGCCCAATGTGATATCAAGTGATACGCTTAAGTAACTCACCTGAAGGATATACCTGAAGAGATTGACTTGGTACGCCCAGACCCATCCGCCAGGCATAGCAGAAGACGTAATAAGAAACCCCATCAGACAAACAGAGAGAATGACAGAAAGACCAGCCAAACCGTTTGCTGCACGTTGAGTTGGTAGACATTTGGGGGCACCGAAAATAAGACAATACTTCAACGAATTTACAGCAAAATCTTATCAGATTTCTCACCAGTTTCTTCATTGGGTGTACAAAGTGCATAGAGTTGTCCCATTGACATGATGCTCCAGCTATTGCAACAAGACCATGTAAAGATTTAAGATATTGCCTTTGAAACAACATCAGAGGTTATATAAACACTCACTTAGCAAGAAACAACACAAATATGAAGTAACCAGCATATTGTGCCCCATCTCTGAATCCTACCATGTAATAAATGATTACGTACTGAGGAGTGTCAAATGGTAAAAAAAGTTAGGGGAATAAGCAAACAGCGGTATAAACTCAACTCTTCATCGTGACATACGTCCTACCATGATAAGTGTATTAATTGCATGGAATGGAATGTCCGCAAGTAGCTGCCCCAGTCCATACGCTAGGCGAGAATATGTGCCACTCACAGCCTCGCGGTAGAGCACAGATCTATCTTCTATGAGCGGAATAACAGCAGATTGCATGGGGATTACCAGGATAAAGGTCATGAAAAACAAGCTTGCGATGGAAAACACAGCCCCTTGGACATTGTCTTCAATGTTGAAGAAAAGCAATCCGAGAATTACGCAAGCACCTGCAGACACAGTCATCCGCATGAAAGAATATGATGGATTTCTCCATTGAACCAAGAACTGACGCCGGGAAAGCAGGGCTAACTCCGAGAAGAAGGACCGACTGTTGCCTTGAATGAGAAGAGGTTTCTTTCCTTCTGCCTGAATGATGGCCGAATCAATATCTGTTGCAATGTCTTCGGAAAGTGTACAATGCTGAAACGAAGAAACTGCATTGTCTGGAGAACCATTGTCAAGAACACCCAGAACAAAGTCTGCAGGATTAACGTTTAAGGGTGGCTCTTCCCCCGAGAGATTTGCAAAGTAGTTTAAGAGAGTCTTGCTCCTCTTGCCAAGTTCGCCACAATAACTCACTCGACCGCCCTTCGCAAGCAAAAGTAAATCATCAAAAGATTCAAACATTTTACGTGATGGCTGATGGATAGTCACCAAAGTGATAAGATCAAGTGCATCAGTTGAACGACGACTGTAAGAACGCAATTACAATGCAACTGTGAGCAATTATAACAAGGTAGTCGAAGAGTGCCTTGAGAAAGGACTTACACCGCTCCCATGACCAACGCAGCAGCATTCGCCCCCAATCCGCTAGTGGGCTCATCTAAAAATAGTATCTATACCAGACAATCAAACCAACAATTGAGGATCGATGACAAATGATAACACTGCTCCTATTCATCATGAAAGGGCTCACCTTAGGCTGCACCACAAGCTGATTAGCAATGGTTAGCCGCTTGCGAGCATGTTTTGGAAGCCCCTCTCCTTCTTTTTCCCTCCCGACGATCATGTTTTCGTAAGGACGCAAATCCATGAGCTCAATGACATTATCAATGATTGCCTTTCGGTCAACAGTATTAGGCAGACGACAAGCTGCAGTAAATTCTATTGTTTCTCTAAACCACATGAAGGGTATTGTGGCAAAAAAGTGGTTGAGTTGTATGGGAATGATACCACTGATCAAACACTCAACCGCCCACTTACCTCACAGACATGTACGGATTTAAAATATCCTGCTGCTCAGCATATGCACTTATAACTTTCCACGTCTCGTCGAGTTTCGGTTGACCGTCAATTAATATGTCCCCGGTGATCTTTCCACCAGTTTTGTAGCCAGCAATAACGTCTAATAGAGTGGTTTTCCCAGCACTTTAACATCGATGGTAAGAGGTCGTGAACAAAAACGAATGTATTGCAAGCAAAGGGCATACAAACCGCATCAATAAATTACTCACCCACTCTGACCCATGAGGGCACACATTCGTCCTTTCCTAAAGCGAGCAGTAATATTGTTCAACAGAGTAAGATCAGCTGATGTTTCGGGATCTTCATCTGTAGCTTCTTGGCTCTCGGCATCCTTCCCTGCTAAGCAGGTTAGAAGAGGACCACATATAGATTGAAGAGTTGCCCGACGCGGCTTCCATGAACTCTTCTTTCCGATATTGACAGAGTAGCACAGATTCTTCACGGCTAGTGACTCGATACTATGATCTTGCTCATAAGGGCTCAAAGTTTGAGCTTCAGGATCATTCGGAGTAACTAAGGCAGCCCGGTGTACGTTAGATCGCGGACGTCGTATCTGATTGAAGTACCATGACCTAGTCTTTTCCTGAAAAAACAATCCGATCATATCTAGAACGAAAGCGAATATAAAAAGCATGATACAATCGAACACCATAATCCCATGACTTGATGTCCATTGCGACCTTGGTAGCGATTGCGCCTGCAAGTACTTGGTTCCCTGAACTGTTCCAATGGTAGTCGACCCAATATTGGCATTCTCTATCACGACACCGTAAAAGGTCTGACCATCAAATTGATTGATCATCATGGCCTTCCCAGTGAAAACAATATCAGATATGAGTCTACATTCGCGGAACTTCCACTTCGACGTCGAATAGATGCGGTATCTTACCTCGAACGCGTAAGATACTGGTGTTAACCACGATAGCCAACGCAAGACCCACGTTATTGCACCATAAGTTGGCATGAATCCTCCTACAGTAGCGAAGAGTAAGATGCAAAGAGATGACGCTACATTTGCCGAAACTTGAGTTCGCGAAAGAGCACACAAAACTCGTGCGAACGCCTGTCCAACACATTCCAATCCGATGAGCGTGAAGAGGAACAAAAAGAAATGATTTGCTCCCGGAGTCATATCAACCCACCAGTAGGAGATACACGCGATCAAAGTCGCTTCAATGATGCTCAACGGCATGTCGAGAGCCCATTGAACGATGTATGCAATTCGTCCAGAATAAAATTCCGCGTTGCGATGCTTGAAGAGAGTTATCCTCTGACGAAATCCATCCGGAATTGTCACTGCAGCACTTAGCATCAAGACTAAAAAGCTACTGAGAAAGATATATCCCGTCTTTCCTAGTGCTCCGATCATGTCGTTATTAAGAGCCGAGAAAAGACTGCCGACGATTATGCCAAATATAATTGCGATGACAACTCGCGCGTAAGTCATACTGTTACGCATGATGAGTTTCTTACGTCTACTCGCAATAATTTGAAGTTGGTACCACCATGAATTGGAATACTTTGTACGTGGTAGGATGGCATCGAGTGCCGCCTTGCGGTCTTGACCGCTGGGAGACATTGAGCGGATATCATCAATCTTCTTCACCATGGTAGACTCCAAAAACGGCGTGGGTGCCGGCTGTACTTTTGAATCGGGAAAGCCAGAGACTTCATGTGACATGTGCTTATTCAATACCAAATCGGCGATCGAACCAGTATCTGCTTCGTTAGGATCAACACCCCCAATGAACACTTTTCTCAAGGTGTCTCTGTCCACGGGACCGAAATACGTAGGCTGTCCCTCACTTGACAGCACCAACAATTTATCAAACAACTGAACGATCTCATCCGATGGCTGCAACAGAGTAATGATTGCCGCTAGCCCATTTTTCTTACAGGCTCCGGAAATTTGCTGCAATAGTGAGTACGAATCCGTCGATGCCAATCCATCAGTTATGTTGTCTAAACAAAAGATTCTCGCATGAGGATTCAACAGCATTTCTCCCACAGTTACTCGACGCTTTTGTCCACCACTCACCCCACGAAGGTTCTCGTCGCCTACCACCGTGTTCTTAACATGAGACAATCCAAGCGCATTCAACATCCAATCGACCCTATCGTCAAGCTCCTCCTCTGAAGTCTTTCCATCCGAAGTACACTGCGCCGCAAATCGAAACGTTTCACCCACAGTCAACACGGGACTGTGCGTCCCATCATCGGCACTCACATACGAACACATTCTCCTCCATGCCTGATTGGATTTTCCAATGGGTATGCCATTCAAAGCCACCGTGCCATACAATTCGTCGGTTTCATTCAGTCGTCCGCACAATGCACGCAGCAGAGTGCTCTTTCCCGAGCCCGATGTTCCCAATACCAAGAGAGTTTCTCCGGATTCGACGCAGCCACTCACTCTATCTAGGGTGTAGAATGCCTCGCGTTCGGTGACATACATGCCGAAGTATTCGGCCCCGAGGTTTTTGATGTTACGAAAGGTGCAGCAGGGAAGACATTCCGACACGCGGGGAACGTGGACGGAGAGGTCTTGAAAAGTGAGGATGAACGGGGTGGTGTCTCGGTGGATGTTGAGTGTTGGCGGAGAGGTAGTTACCTCGGATGCACTAGGCGTTTCGGGCGGCTCTTTCTCCATGCTGACTTGATGAAGACGATGCTAGTTGTTAGTTAGACTGGATTCTTTCAGTGCCAGAAAAAGGCAAGACAGCAGTTCGTTAGTGCAAACAAAAAGATAAGAAGGAAAAAGAAGAGAGCTTCCGTTCCAGGGAACTTATTCAAAATAGAAAAGGCAGCAGGCGATAAACTACTGATATGGGCCAATTGTTTGAGGACAAGCTTTGAACAGATACCGCGTCCTCTCCTTTCTCCTGTCCTTGCAACACATGATTTGACTTTCACCAGAGATGACGTACTCGTGTACAAGAAATCAAGACATAGAACGCTGGCAGGGTTGATCCACCAACAGGTCAAGTGCATTGGCGGAGATTTGACTGACACATTTTTACCTCGAGCCTGTATGGTATTGTACAATACAATAAGGGTTCAATACACCATACAACTACCTATGTCGCCTTTTCATGGTGTGATCTCTTTTCCAATAGCTTTATGTCATTAATTGACATAATGTGTGTGGAAGTCTATGTACTGATTCCTATTTTGAAGACAGACATTTCTTCTTGTATACAATATTATGTCACAAAGATCACTCTGTTATTACGTCAACAATGCCAGTACAATACAATACCATACAATGGGTTGAAGATATTGCGGGAAAATGGCACCACACGTCAAGAATGCAAAGCGCCATAAAAATAAATAATCTGTATAAATACTCTGTCTCGCGAGTTTTTGTTGGTGAAGATGATAATCGGTACCTACCATAGGTGTCCGGTTTCAAAATTAGCACAAATAAGAACTTTGATTTCAAACCTCACATCTTTTTGAATTCTATTGGAGAATTGAAAAGTGCTTAAAATTTGAATAACCATT
>JALLPD010001358.1:0-10730 GCA_036940065.1 Cyclotella cf. meneghiniana | reverse complement strand
GACTACATCACTGTAACTTGCTGTAGAAGTAGGTATTGGTTCTACTTTCATGTAATTCTCTAAGATGCAGTAAGGTACATCTCTGAGAGAGATGTGGTGTGCACATGCTGGTCCAGAATCACTCCTGACTGACACCAGAGCAACTAGTGAATTCAGTTTACAAATAAAAATGATAATTTTCACTCTTTATATTCTTCTTCACCTTTGTTCAGTTTAGACCATTAGGTCACTGTCAGGGGCATATTCTACAACTGAGAGAAAGATTCATGCAGTTATACGTAGTGTATATGATGAATACAAATAAACTTCAGCAAATACACAGATGATTTAGTTTTTATTATATTATGTTAAGACATAACATAAATTGAGTGCAAGTTATCAATATCTTTTCAATTCATGGACATCTCAGAAGATTCCACCTCAACAGATTGAGTTGAATCCTCATTGGCATGAATGATGCCTTTAGGAGGATCACAAATGTTTCTAGGTGAGTCATCATAAGCAACTTAGTCATTCCCCTGGTAAGTAAATGCTTCCAACAATGTCTTACAAATATTTGTGACTTTAATCTTTACAACAGGAGCATCAACAAAATGGCAGATAATGAGCCAATGATGAATGAAGATGCAAGAAGTACTGGTTTGCTGTTGTCCCAAAGCTTCTGATGCCAGGTAGACACAAGTGCACCATTAACGCCAGTGCATCCAACCATTCTTTTCACATCTTCAATCTTGTGCATGAAGTGCACATAATTCATTTTTTTTCTTGATAAGGTGTTCACAAAGGAATGTTATGATCTCTTCTGTATTGGGTTATCTCATAAATCATGATATTGGACAATTACTTAATCTGGCAAAGAAGCATGAACTGTTAAGTGTCAAAAAGTGTCTTGTTCTTGTCATGCAAGCTTTCACCTTTCACATGATAATCTCTGTGTGCCACAAAACTTATGATTTTCTTGGTTGGTGAAGTCCTTAAAACAGCAAAAGCAGTACAAACTTATCACAATTAACTTATCAAACACTGCCTGCAAGCTGGCCACATGCCAGGATGTAGTCTCAGAGTAAGTCATGTTGCTGACTGGGATAATTCTTTCTTTATCTTGTTTTTATCCATGCCTGGCTTCACTCTGCACTTCAGGGGAGATTCCCATGCTTGACTAATAAGCCTTCAATTGCTTGAGTTGTAGACTCTTGCACTCATGCACAAAAAAGGTTTCATCCTGGTAGTATTAGTGAGGATTCTGTAGATGTCTGGCAGACCGCATCTCTCCACTTCCCTCTTGATAAACACATGTCATAGGTCTTTCAAAACAGCAAATAAACATAAAGGCTTAGTCACAGCAAAGATGAAATAAAAACATGAGAAATAAACTTTACCAATATCTGTGTTTGGCCTGCAAAAGTCCGGGGATACCATTAATAATGTAGATTGCTTGTTTGGAATTAAGCCAAAGTTATCAAGTTGGATAAATCTTACAAGGCTTCCTTGGCATAGAAGGAATTGATTTATTACCATTGTTGTTGTGCAGGCTGAAGATTCGTATGAACCATCACCTTCCACTTTGTGAGCATTTGCCTGTGCTGGTGGAGAGGAAACACAATGGCATCATCTTTGTCATGAATTGTTTTTTAGGGGATAAATGAGGCATTCATTAGATTGATTGTCAAAACTAATTATATTGATAGGGACTGCTGTAGTAACAGATGAACAAGCCTTGGGGGGAGTTGGTGGTGTCAGTGGTGTTTTTTTTGACAGGTAGTCTATGGCATCAGCACTGTCCACATGTTTGTGCTTCTGACATTTTGCAGTGGGATGGTATTTCTTTGACTGAATATCGGCAGTGTGTCTTTTTACCTGGTGACTGTGCCACATCATGGAATGACTAAGCAATAATAAATGGACAAAAGAGGTTTGTTTAGATGAAAAGTTGGTGAGGACTATTTGCTAATGCATGTCAACCTTAATCAGCTACTGCAATATTCTTATCTTCTTACCACCATTTTTGCATACAGAATAATGGCTATTTTTGGGGTTATGTCCTAACAGGGTTTCAGGGGCACCAACCATAGTAGCTTTAAGGGTTAAATTCTAAGTGGACGGTGCCATGGTTGTTAGTGAATTTCGATGTCAGAGGGGTTCAGGGATTATTTGGAATCGTGATACAAGCATGTGATTATACAAGGAGAAACTAAAGCAACAAATGCAGTAATAGATGACTGTGTGTAGAGGGATCATCACTTTTTGGGGGTTATTGTTCTTTGGTCCAATAATGAGATCTCTTTTACTAACAACTTATGGACTATTAAACTTTATGATACATTAATTAATGGAGATGAAAGAACAAAATTGCCATTCCACCTGCCAAAACCCCAAGATAGAGTCATTGTGATCTTGAAAATTTGTTTTTGAAAACATAGATCATACCTTGCTATTTTACCCCACCATTAAATGTCTTACTCAACATATCTTAATGTCTAGCAGCTGTTGCAAGCTTTTTACAGCTTGTTTGTTTATTATTACAACATACTTGTTCCTAGTTGGCTTGGCTCTGCAATTAGGACATTAGGCCTAGGTAGGTAGAGGTAGAGTGTTTGTGAGTGAGTGTGTGCACCATGTGTGCTTTCTTGCTCAAATCACAGATGAAGTTTATAACAAAAAGTAATAACTTGATATTTGTTGGTAAATATCTATAAATCTCATTAACTGATAACTTAGTGTAATTGGGGTGTAAAATATCAGTGATTCCAACATTTCTCAAGCTTGAAAGAGTAGAAGGAGGAGGAGAAAAAAGTAGAAGAGGGAAGTGGAGGGGGACACAAATTATTGGCAGCAGCTGCAAGCTTTGTTGCAGCTTATTTGTTTATTATTGGAGCTTACAAAACACACAAAAAACAAATCGTAGTTATATCCAAACATATATATGAAATTTGATTGTGTTACCTGAGTTTCATCAAAAAAATAAATCACAACAAATCTCATTCAATTAATGTATCATTTTAAGGCTGAACCGGAAATATGCAGAATGTCAGCCATCAGCTGTGAGGGTATTTATTTTTGGATTTGTGATGGAATTGTTCTTTGTCCCAAGGGTGTGATCATGTCTCTAAAATTTACAAAATCTCAATGGCTTTGTGAAGGATGAGGTTGGCTATTTGGAGCATCTTCAACATTGTATGTAATATGATGTCAGTCAATCTTATTTGTAGTGTTTGTGTTCTTATACAATTTTCAGATGTGTGATTTCAAACGTATCTCTTCTCACTGATTCTCCTTCTTCCTGATTGTTTTGTCAATCTTTGTGTCCATGCCAGAATAAATGCAACACATGGCCCCATCACTGCATTGGTGCCATTTACACTTACATTTCATACAATAGCACCATAGCTTGTCTTGATGATTACTTGATCTTTCTTGTAACCCCAACCCAAGACAGCTCACATTCCAACTTGCCACCATGATCACATGTTCCAATACAATTGACTCTTTTCCACCTGCCTCTTGATCTTCCCAGTGCATAGCATCACTTCATGGTGAACACTGTAAAAGTTTAGCCAACGGCACAAGTGCTTGCACTTCCCCACATTGTTGCCCCCCCCCCAAAAAAAAACATCTGAGAAGATTTACTGACTGTGCTTGGTGGACTGGTAAGAAATATTTCTCCTTTTGATCATTGTCATTGCTGTAGTTACAAGATTGCATGTTTTTGTTCAGATACCAAAAGCTTACTAAGCATAAAGGGGATGTGAGCCCCATAGCATCCTCTGCTGGTCAATATTAGTTTTTGACATTGTATTCATCACAAGCAGAAATGCTTATTAGGGGCATGAGACCCATATGGTCCTCTGTGTTGCACGCAATGTCTTACCATGTGAACCCTCCACTGTTTCCCATGGATCATTGTTGTCATTCTCATCTTCTTTGTTGAAATCAGTTCATGACTCTGAAGCTACCTCTTCATCATTGTATTTCATATGCTTTTCCATCCCATATCTCCTGTGTTTCATAAACTCTCTACCTACCACAACACCATTGCATTACAAATGCTTTCACCTCATGCCCATGCATTCCATATGCTCTCACTCAATGTGATCACCATCACCTTCCATATGCTGTTCCCTTACCCCATCATTAATGTATTCCATATGCTATTGCTTAATGCAATCACCATCATCTTCCATATGCTGTCATCTGACCCGGCCACTATTCTATTCCACATGCTCTCCTCAACCCTATCACCATCAGCCTCCATATGCTGTTGTCCATTCACCTCAACTACCCCATCACCATCTTCCATATGCTGTTGCCTGACCTCATTAAAAACAACTTTCATCAATATTATGCAAACAATCCCAGTATTGAAGAGAATTAAATGTGTGAAAAAAGACAGTTACCATTGACTTGGCTAATGTCACCGCTGCATGATGCCACTGATGAAGTCACTACTGACAAAGTCACCAAGAAAGACAGCAACTCAGATGAAGTTGCCAAGAAATGAGTAGACCCCAATTCAAAACCAACCTCAAAGGATTTCAAGGAAGCACATGAATATAATGATGACATTGAGTACAATTAAGACAAACTGGCAGTCGGTAATGTCCACAAGGGGCACCAAAGCTTGTGGTGGTAAGTGTATCCAAAGGTTAACCCAAGGAGACAGGGAATGTTGCTAATGGGGCACCAAAGATGTCAGAGACTGATCCCAATGATGAACAAATCCCTTGTATAGATGACAAAATGGATGGCAGTGATGTAGTTCACTGTGATCCTGTTCCTAGTGCAAACTGTCACAACAATCTAGAAGGCTAGATACCTCTTGTCAATCTTGGTGACAATTCCTTCTCTTTATTCCCTTTTTGTTATCAGTACAGTCTTATGTCACTTTTGTTATGACAACTTTTCAGCAAAACTCCCAAACATATTTGGCTGGGCTTGTGTCTATATGCTTCACCAATCTATTGTCTTTGCTCACTGTCTCAGTTTTGGCAGCAAATCCCCTCCTTTATGTGTGCTGGTACCTTAGTCTCATATCAAATAATTGTCAGATAGCAGTAGGTGTGTGAGGTCAATCTAAATTTGTATTTGCACCATCAATTCCACAAATAAGACTTAGCTGACAATGACAGTGTCATGTCAATTATCAGGAGCACATCACATATCCATTGTCCAATTGGGTTTACATGAAGCATAATATTTCCAAAACACAGTGCAATTTTAATGATGCCTTCATCAAAGTGATGTGCACTTGCTTTATTCTATACTTGTCTGCTACCCCATTGCATGTGCTGCCCCTCCTAAACTCCTGAGCAAAAAAATCTTGACGGAAAATTTGAGAGTCAGGGAACCTTGATTATGAGCAAGTGCAATCACGAGGTCAATATGTACAATAAGGTTACACCAAACTAAGAGGAGAGGTGCAATCAAGCTGCTATATGCATTCACTGGATGTGCAAGGAATTGAGGTAAGCATCTTATTTTCATGCATCATGCCACAGGAACTTTCAAACACAGGGAGGTGCAATTTAAACAAAAGGATTCCAATCACTATGCCCAAGTATAATCACTGATCACAATGAAAAATTTGGAGCAGTGGGTGGCATTGTCTTGTCCTGGCAATCTTACCTACATGGAAAAAAGCTTGCATATTCCTACCACATTACCTCCTCATGAAGGAATTTTTCTATACTGTGCCAACTTTTTCTTCTCATGTATCACAAGTTCATCCTTTTGTTACTAATGACCAGTACATTATTTATAATGATTGTCCTCTTGAGACTGCACAAATCATGCAGATCATTGTAGCTTCTGTCAAATCAGAGAATTGCCTGTCAGATGAGGAAGAATGAAGGTAAATTTGTCTTGTCTGCTTGTGTAACAAAGTACACACAAGTTTGCACAGTTGGTGGCATAAACTTGTTCTGTGTATCAATAACTTCTTTCCCCATATATAACAAAACCAAGCAATGGCATTCAATTTTGACTGGATTGACCATACTCTTTCACACATTTACCTTACCATTGCTTTCTATATGCACTGTCGTTTCATTCTGTACATTCTCATATACCATCATTGCATTTTTGTGATGATTCCTAAATGATCATAAACACAACATCATTGCAGTGCATATCTCTGCTTGTATGAAAATGTTGAATTCCATATGCTCATGGATAGCATGAATCTTACTATACGGTTGATTTCTTTAGGGCTTTTGACAGTTAGTTAATGAATAATCTAGATCATTCTTCTTTCTTGGCTGATTTGACATATAAGTATCATCCCGTTTAAATGCAAACTCAAACAAAGAGTCTTGATACATCTCCATATCTTCATATGGAACCATAGATCACATCTCTTGGATTGAGTCTTGTAGCTGAGTAGTCTCATTTCCAGCCCACAAATTCTTTTCATAGCTTATTTTTCCAGTTTGCAAACTAAAATAGATCATACTCTGTTAGAATAGAACAACTGGTCCGTTGCTGAAATAACAGACTTTCTAGTCTCATCTTTGGTGTTGTTTCCTGACAATGGTATTCATCATCTGTGGAGTGCTTGGGTGGCAACTAAATCATAGATTTGTGACTCTCTTCTATTTCAGCATGTAGGTGATGTGCTGTGGGAAATAACAAGCATTGACTGGATCTACATCCTCTAAACTCTCAACTTGTGATGTAAAATATTTCAGTTGAGATGCATCACTTACAAGTTCCTTGTCCTGTTTGCTATCATCTAAATCGCTATTGGATGAAGCTGTTTGCTTCTGTTCTTGAAATGTTAGCAAATCAGTAAGAGTGCACCCACAACTTTCCTTTGATTGAGAATATTAGTAGCTTCAGCAATGTCCATCAGTGTAGTAGCACATGATGCATAAAAACTTTTGCCATTGTGGACAAATAGAGTCATGGGGCTTGAAAACAAAGGTCCATCTATGTAGATATTGAAACACCAAATGCTTCATGGCAAAAGTGTTCTTCATGTATAGCCATGATATTGAGATTGGTACTCTACAAAGGGTGACATGTTTGTCTTAACCAATATTAGTCTGTGCCTACTTGAGCTTGAATATCAGGCTACCCAGCTGAGATTTATCATCATAATGGGCATTGTATACTTTCCAATGACAAATATGGAACATGCTTGTAGCAATCCCTTTCCCAATGCAAAATATATGCTCATGAGGAATAACAATGTGGTCATAATACCCTCATACACATTGTACAAAAGTCAAAGCATTGTGAGTCACTCTACCAAGCTTGCGGACACATGAAAACCTAGGGATTGCACTCCATGACCAAGATGACTGTTCATCAACTCCATTAAAATTACAACACCACCACCCCTCTTCATTCACTTTTGTCAGACATCTCCAATCATAATTACTGTATGCTTTTGCTTGCTTTCTTGGGATAATGACACCTATGGTTGGGGGCCTTGAAGACATGTTAGCTTGATTTAGTAAACCTAGGTCTTCTTTCCTTTTACATCTGATTGTGACATAAGTATTATCAGTAATTTTTCTATGCCCTTGTGAATGTCCATCTTCGCACTAACATCTAATTTCTGCTTCACAATACTGTTCAGAGACCCATACATGATGTGGTCTCAGAGTCCATGCAATTTGTGGAGTAGAACCTGATGTGTTGCCAAGGTATTTTTCCTTTTCAACAAGTGATTCTGCAAAGGATGTGTTTTTGCATGGGATTAAGGAGAAAAATTGTGAATAGTTCTTTAGTCTGTTTAAAAGTGTTTCAGTTCATTCCATGATTGGATATACTCTGTTCTATTTTTGTGTTCATTGCACTGCCTCATGAACCATTGCAACATAACACCTCTTTAGTTGCAAATGACATAAGTGTGAGATAAAGGTTGTCCAAAGAAGAGATAATCATTATAACAGAGACTTACCATATTGTTGTCCATTGTGCAACAATGTCATACCATCATTGGGCAATGTTGTGTGACTGTTCTTGTTGAAATGTTTACAAATGGCATGGAATATGCATGACATTTTTTTCTTTTGCAGGCATACTTTCAAAAATCTTATATTCCAAAGCATCTCCATCAGTCAATGTAAGCTTGTTTCTTATTATTGTTTTGCCATTAAGGAATGGAAATATGTCCTTAAAAATGTATTGATACACACATACCTGTATTGTTCATTCCATAGTTATGAGTTGTTATACAATTGTGGTGCATACAATTATGGATGACAACTTACCTGACATGATAACTGTCATATTAGATAAGTGACATTTGCCTGAGGGAGTACATGTGACTGAGAAGTAGAATACCCTTTTCTGTTTATTGACTTTTGCTGTGCAATCCATAAAGAAGACTTCAAGATACTTCATTGTTTTCTGAACCATCTCACAGAAACAATATAGATCATGAGAACAAGCTTTTTGTCATTATCAAATATCAACTCACTGCAGAGTGTCTTGATTTCTGATCGTACAATTGAATCACTTTTTAACAAATCCAACAATTGAGTCTCCCTCTCAGTTTTGAGATTGCACACAATCCTTATGCAGAATCATCATACACAACACAACTGGATACTGCATTTCTGTTAAGAGTGAACATAAAGTTAGAAACAATGATAAAAATAAACAGTAAACACACACATAATTGATTGCCGCACACATTTAATTACCTAATTAGGAACTCCATGGCTTTTTCTGATGTGGACATTCATGATCAATGCCTAACTCCTCTTGATGAATGAGTTCACACTTCTGAATCAAGTTTTGGCAGTACTCATTTGGAATGTACCTTCAAATTCATCTAGTGTTTCCATCATAACAGAAAGTTGTGCTGGATGCACACCAACCCCTGACTTGTGTTTGATGAGTAGCTTGGATTGGTCACTAACATACCAAAGACCCTTGAGTTTGGCCTGAGAGGTATACTCTGGATGACCACTATGAATGAGGTTTGTTGTAATGTGGTCAAGATTGAAGAAACCATTGGGCCTTAAGAAAAAGCCAATTGTATCATGGCATCAACTATTTTTAGAGGTATGAATAGAGGAAACGTGTTGGTTGGCCAGTTGGTTGGCAGAATAGGCTTGATTTTGGAGTCTGAGTTGATTTGATGTTTCAAGATTCTTGCTTGCCTGCCATTGCATTAATGCTTGAGATTTTTGTTTTGGGATTGATTCAGTTCACAAATTCTTCCATCATTCTACCTTGTGTATAGAGATCATCTTTGAATACATGTGTGCAGTATGTTTGCTTTTTTAGAAGGCAACAATGAGAGCAACATAGCATGAAATGATTCCTTTGCAAACCATGTACAAATGAAAAAAGAAGCCTTGGGAAGAGAATTATGAATCAAAATCACAAGAGATTGAAATGAACCCATTCCTTTGTACTACAAAAAATCAATACCAATACACTGAATGATGAAAATAATAAGTGGTTGACTGGTTACTTGCAAGTGTGGGGGTGGTAGAGATTCTTTCTGTGCTGCTGATAAAAGATCAAGGGATTTTCCCAAATCATCAACAATTAACTGTTGTGCCAATTGCTGGGTATCAGAAAGGCATCAAGAATGGATTGCTGGAGTGATAAGTTCATGCTTACAATCTCTTCTGAAAAGAACAAGAGCATATTCACAGCAAGTTGGGTGAGAGCATACAGAAAGAACAATGTCAATGCCATGCAATATTGTATTCAATGCAATTATGGTGAGAGAGGTGATATTGTACAACATACAATGATCACAAAATGGGGTGACATTGTCTTATATGTAAGATTGATGGGTATGGGCAAGGGTGTATTCAATGCAATGTTGACAGATGAGGGCAACACTGTATTACATGCAATTTTGATGGGCAGTGTAAGGTTTGTATTGAATACAATAATGGGTAGCAACACAGTATATGCAACAATGTGGGGTGGTGTGTGTTATGTGGGATGGGATATGAAAGGGCAGAGTTGGTAAAGGTGTTGCTACACCCACCAAAATGTGATGAGATGCAAATATGTTCATATATATGGAGATGGGCAGGGCTGATTGAAGATAACAAATGAATCAGTTGGTTGATGTTATTGCAAAATTCACCCTTGAACAAGGATCTAAATTCCAGTTGATGTGCACTGCAGAGAATTGTTGTGATAATGGTGTTGCTAAACATTAGAATGACAACAAACTGTACCATTGTTGGGGAAACTGCTGCCCCACATGATGTATTGTTGAAGCCAGCCATGGTTATGATGTTAACAAGATTGAAAGTTGTGCAATGATTTGTGGAATATATGCTGTTAACACAATATGCTGCATGAGGTGGTAATGGTGCTAGAGCAGACAAAACGGACAGAGTGCATGCTGAAGCTGATGTGATGACTTGAACAGAAAATGACAACATTTAATGTAAAAATGATACCTAATAGAGAGAAAATTGAAGCCAATGAAGATATTGAGAAGAGGCAACAGCAGATTTCATTCAATTTTAAAGATGCTCCAGATAGCTCACCTCAATTTGTGAGTGTTAGTGAGGTTTGTCCCGATAAAAATTATACTTTTATATTTGTTATTTGTTATTTGTACTTTTTGGTATGCTCCATTGCAACAAACTTGTTCCCTGTTGAAATTTATCTGCCATTGCGCAGTAGGTCTAGGTAGGTAGATGTAGATTGTTCACAAGTGATTGCAAGCACTGCACACATTTTTATTTATTGTTGCAACACACTTGTTCCTAATTGGCTTCAATCGACAGTTTAGCAGGAAC
>JALLPD010001357.1:0-12255 GCA_036940065.1 Cyclotella cf. meneghiniana | reverse complement strand
GAGGAGGAAGAGGAGGAAGAGGAGGAAGAGGAGGAAGAGGAGGAAGAGGAGGAAAGACAGGCAACATAAGAAGAGCATTGGGAGGAGAGATCTGTAAATGCAGATGCATCAGGAGGCAATGATGCAGCAATTACAATCAAAATTCCTGACCAGATATTGATGAGGATGCATGGGAACACTGGTACCAGTCACTTTACTTTTCCATTCTTAATCAACAAGAATTTATGCTGGCAGAAAGGAAAACATGACAACAGTGATGGAGAACCATAACAAGATGGTCGAAGTGTTTTAGTAGGAGTCCTGTGATTCATGTTAGGATAATTTTGATTGAGTTAACAGGATTAATCAGAAATGATGCATCCAGCATGAAGTACAAATGTAACATCACCAGTATTCATTTTACACAACTGAATAATTTGGAATAAATTCTACATTTGCATAAGCATCAAGTCTGTTAAAATATATGGTGCAAATTTGATTGATACCAACGAGCATACAGATTTTAGAGCAGCAGATTACTAGTGACAATTGATTTCCCCTCTCCTAGTTCTTCAAACAACAAAGAATCATCCACCTTGGAAATCAGGACTGCAGAGATTAGATCCTCCACTCAGCTAATTGATGCATTAGTATTGATCTACATGTGTTACTGCATAAACTTGACAAGAAATTCTATGTTCTAAGTACAAAAAGCCAAATCAAGGACAAACATGAGTCCAGATTGATCATAAGCATGTTCAAGTTTGTCATATAACCCAACCCGACCTGTCAAGAGATCATCTTGGCATATTGTAAAATCCAGCAGGAATCGCTACATCCAGGAAAAACAGAGAAAAAAAGTGACCACATGGTTGCTCTTCCAGCCAACATAGAAGTGAGACTATACAATCTCATCTGAGGCCTATTATATCCTGATGTTTAAGCCATCCATGGTACCCCAAATAGAAAAGAGTATGGGGTGTGTATGTGATATCAACAACCTGTGATCCTGTATTTTTCATGTGATGGCATTGCTATTTTTGCATGTGCATCCTCTTTTGGGATTTTGATGATGATCTTGCAAGCAAACTACAAATGATTGTGAACAGGACTTCTTGCCATGCCAAATATCATTTGCAGTACCATTACCAAATCTCCGGTTTACATCCAAGCCAAGACAAGTCCAAAGAATCTTTGGCATAAATGATATGGGACCTACCATATTCTGAAAGTTTTTTCACAATGCACCCCTCACCCCTCACAGTCAACAAATTGGGAGAGCTCATCACGGACAGGAGCAAAGAGCACAAGCAAGTATTCAAATGTGTCAACATGAAAACCTGTCAGGGTAATAAAAGCTGTATTATTCCATCACTCATTTAATTAATTTGGATCATCTTGTTCATTCGAGCATGAATGTTATGTAAGAATTGAGCACACTAAAACTTCTTGTTAATGCTTCATTTTGCAGAAACTTGTTTTATGATCATAAATCAAAGAAAAGACAACCAAAAATCAATGTGTTGAGCTGCTTCCAATCTTCCTCAGTCAAAGGTTCTGTTCCAGCTCTTATCTCTCACTTTAACAATTAGTTAGGCTTTCTGAAGAGAAGTTCACCACTTTTTTACTGCCATTTCATGGGAAACACATTGACCTGACCACTTTTTGGTTGGTTGCCATTGAATCATTGAATGTGAAGTCATTTGCTACACCACATTTCCGGATGACTACAGTTGACTTAAATCCCATGCAACATGAAAGAATTTGATGAATTAGAGTTTGATTCAAATTTTACCATGTGTTGCATTGAGTTGATAATTGAGTATTCTGACAATGAAGAAGGAGACCATTCAAAGTTGTATCATCAAGAAAAAGATGGTCGTGATGACATGGGACAGTTGTGTTGAGAAGAAGTGATGTAGCAGAAAAAGTTGAGAAACTCCTTAATACAAAATGGGATCCAGAAAATTTGAAATGGTTACCTAGTTGTCATACTTGAGTATCAAAAGTAAATCATACAAAGATTTGTAGATGAATTTTTAGTTGAAATCTGGTCATTGAAGTGTGTGTATAACACCCTCAAACCTTTCACACCCATAATTAATACATGGTTACAAGAAAAATGGGTAAAAAACCAAAATTGGGGGAAATGAACAATATCTCATTAACACAAGGCCTCCCACAGTTTTTTAACAATATATTTGACATGAGGGAGAATATATCATTAGGCTTCTAAGATGAAATTAGCATTAAGGCGATTTTTTGTCAAATCTTATATATCCCCCCACTTCAGGTAGTTTTGAATGAGTGATTTGTTCTACCCCAAAGTCCTATATATTTTTCAAGAGTTGAAATTATATGCAAACGTCATGCTAATTACTTTTGTCCATTTCAACAATCCACCACTGCTGCATAACTCCTTGCAATCAAATTGTCATGATCCTACATTCATGAATTTGGTGCTGTGCAAAGCGTACATTGGCATCAATGATAGTTTTTTCTCCTTGAGGAACCAACACATGCACTGTATTGTTATAGTTATAAATGGCTCTACATTTTCATCCATATTTATACTAATGTTGAAATATTACCATTCAACCTTTTGTTTTCATCTTGCATCTGGTTGAAAAGTACAGAAAATCAGTAAAATGATCAACTGGTGGGAGAGGTGAGTGGCAGTGAAGACATCAGAGGCCATGCTGACTAGATTGTATCAAAACTGGGAGGGAGTGCCTTTCGATCAACAATGAAATGGTATGTTAGATGGAGCATGGCACTTTCCAGCAAAAGCCTTGCCAGCAGTGGAATGTAGTGAGTACATCTGCATTTTTATGCATGCCACTGCCCCACACATCAACAAAATATAATAATATTTATGTAAAAAATTAACTCTGTGATGAGACATGAATCATTACAACCTGTTTACATGAATTTTAGATAGTGCTTATATTTCCCCCCTCACCAACAACGTTGCTTCACAAAAGTTCACAAATGTAAATGAACCATTCCAGCATCTTTTTTTCATCACCACTTACAATAGTTAATGGTGGCACAGTGACATAGTAATTTACACGAGGATACTGTTGATTAATGCTGTCGCACTCTAGGTTTGGGAGGAACTCCTTTGGGAGTTCTTTTCTCTTCCTCTTGTTCACCCATGGTGAATCATCTTTTTACACCTTTTCCAGTTATTATATGTAATTTTGGATAGTAACGCAATGCAGCATGCCCCAAAAGTATGTGTGCTTACAGTTTTTACCCAATATAGTCAAACATGATGGCCATCAACATGACAATGTTCTCCATGCCATTACATCACAGAAGTCGCCAAGTGCATGATGTCAAAAGTTAGCACAACAGCACCTGTTTAATCAAAACCTGTCACCTTGCATTGATGATCACCACAAAAAAGGGAAATGAAATGCTGCGATGCCAGATAGCCCCATGCATTACTTATCCCAGAAGTCACCTACTGAGATGGATATCCATATAGATCTCATGTTAGGTCTCCCTGGTTTTGCTATTTTGCAGTGACCTAAACTTGACATTCAACATTTAGAAATTTCTTAACCAGAGGACATTTTACAGGTGTTGTGCAAGAGGTTTAGTGAATGAAAGGTGATGGTGCATTTTGGAAGTGAGGGGAAGGGCTAACATTGAATCATCTAATGTCATGTACAGAACATCTGTGGTCTCAAAAAAGATAAGAGGACCAAGATGATAATCTTTTATGACATACACATATTTTCTATTGATGCAGTTGAAATAAAAATCTAGCTAAGACATTTTGATAATGATGTCATTCCATTGTATTTATCTGAAGAGGAACAGCAGAGGACAAATAACCTGTCCCAGCCTAGCTGTGACAGAGGCATATATTGTATAATGTTTCATACATGAATAGAAAGTGGACATGCCAAAATCAAGCAGGGCATACAATATTGAGGACATCAAAGTGTCTTCAGAAGTTTGATGGAAACTATCATGCTTTCATAACTTATAGATTTTTAGTCAACGAGTCATGAACCATGGGAGTGGAGGGAGCCAATTTGAGTGATATTTTGAGGTGGGTTTTGGTTATGAAGATGCTAAGGAGAGAGTTGCAGAGTCCCGAGAGGGTTTGGGTCCAGATATATTTGTCCATGGTCCCCCAATTGCCTAGAAGAGGGGGCACATTATTTTGAAGCATTTGATTCAGCTTGCGGTGTTGTGTCAGAAGAAGTGTTTTTGGCTGAGGTTGGTTGTTTCACTTTGTCAGATGCAATGTTGTTGGTATCTCCATAGGCAGCAGAAGCAGAAAAATCAGCATAACTTGAAATATCGAGTCCTCCATCTTTGCCCAATTCAATCATGTGATCCTCTTGTTTCTTCTTCTCTTTCTAAGCTGCCTCATTCTGCTTCTTCTCCCTTTTTTTACTCTTGTTCTCTAATAAAACCAAGATGTCTCTCCAAGACCTCATTCACCTCGTCCGCGTCTAGAACAAGAAGAACAAATGTCAGCACTTCCCCTCACTTTCAAAATGCCACTTCACCTTGCATTCCCTGAACCTTTTGCATGGCACCTTCAAGATGTTCTCTGGATCAGATATTCATATATGTTGATTTTCGAGCTTACACTGCTGAAAATGATCAACAATCAGCAAGACCCAACAGAAGATCCATATGTTTGATTGTTTTGTCAAGGTTGACTAAAAATCTTCAAGCGGACATTTAAACCAACATCATCATGTAAGCAGCAGAACCTGCCCCAGAAACAGAAATCAGCCACTTTCTGAGAAATCAAGCGTCGTAACAAGAAACTGGGCATCACATGACATCTTTTGATGTTCAGTGATGGTGTGGGAAATTGTCACTTGGTGGCCATCTGTGAGGGGGAATTTGGCGTGTCATGGTTGAACGCTTCAATTCTATGTAGAATGTTTCATTAAAAGTGATAATTTTTTATTGAGAATATCAACAGGGACTAACATAATGATTAATGAAGCATTAGAAAATACAATTCTGTTGATGAGGCGAAATTCTTCCTGTCAAGACAAACAAAAAAGTAGTTGCTGAATTTATTCTTCACGAACTTGATAAACAAGTCAAGAACTCTGTGTTAAGGAGAGTTCGTGGAGGAGTTCGATACGACAGCACTGCTGTTCGTTACTGAATGCAGAAGAGATACTCCTCGCCAATCTTTGCAACTAGCTAACGTCCGTAAACATGGGCTGCTAAAATTTTTCAACGCAAATCGACGGAGTGATGGATAATTTCTCTCCAACTTGTTGGGTCTTTGGATTATAGGAATTCTCCCAAGCTGGCGTGACTCATTATTGATCTTGAATCATAAAACGACAAACAGATGAGTCGACAATATCACATTATATGAAGCAATGTATCAACAGACAGGTCCAGATCAATAGCTCATTGATTAAAAGAGCCAAGCTGGGTTATAAAGTTGATTTGTTTCTCTCTACGAAGACTTTGACACCCACTTTGATTCCATAAAAGAAAACGCCTTTTGCATTTTCAAGGAACAACTCACGAGAAATGGAGTCCGGGCAACGCCTATGGTACTTCGATGACTTAGGTGCAAGACATTAGTATGCAGGTTCGATGCAAACAATTTCAAGACTTACCAAGAAAGACTTCCTCGCCTTTTTGCCGTGACGAGTTTTTTCAATTCCTCTTCCCATAAAGCTTTACATCTATAACCAAGTCTGGCTGATATTGTCTGTCAGGATTACAGTAGATATTCTTGAATCTCTGAAACTCTCCCACGGCCTCCGCCGCCGGAGGCCGCGGACCCAGCCCCTTCCCCTCTTGACATTCCTCAATGGTGGCCAACGATGCTACCCCGCTACTGTTGGCCTGATAAGCCAATTTCGCCGGAATGATGACCCGGCGAATACCACCGGGGGACATGGTCGAAACCGCCTCCTCCAACCCCGGAATGGTAGATCCATCCCCCAATTTCCATCGATACGGCGCCCCGGCGTCGACGGTGCTGTAGATCTTGGACCCGTATCGCGCACCGGTAGTGGACATGACGTAATCGATGGAAACGGTGGATCCGACGGTGGGCGGCGGGCCGGTGCCTCGCTTGACGTCAGCGTATTGGAGGCCGGTGGGAGTGGTGGCGTAAGATAGATCGGGTGTGGAGGTGGCGGCGTTTGCGTTTGCGTTTGCGTTTGCGAGTGGGGAGACGGTGGCAAGAGATGACGTGGAGAGGAGGAGGAAGGTGCGGCGTTGGGGACTAGGTGGCAAACATGAGAAGAGAGAGTCGTCGATGGGGATGTGAGATAAAGTTGGTCGGAGAGTTGGCCATTGCCATGCGCTCGAAGGGATTGCGACGAGCGACGTAAAGAAAAGACAAAAGGCTTTCATTGTTCCTTGCTGAAATTATGCAGTGAAGTTGTCATAGTTTGCGTTGATGGCAGGCTGTGATAAAAAGTGTGATGTGATATGGCTGTACCATACTATAAAAAAAAACATTACATACCATGGTACCATAGTATTGTCTCGTACCCGACGGGGTTATGGGCACTACGATGTTACTATCTGTCCGTCGCCCGCTGCAACATCGTACCCTGTCATCTTCCCCCTCAAAATTCCTTCCTGACGACGGACAGATAGTAACACCTCAGTGGCCATAACCCCGTCGGGTATGAGACAGTACTATGGTATCATGGTACCAGTCAAAAACTATTATGAAGTACTATGCCTATTATGAAGTACTAAATTTTTTTGTACTATTCCTACATTAATTTTATCCAATTTCTACATGGTTTTGTAGATTCAGGCTATGTCAGCTATCTTTGTATCGCGCCAAAAAAATTCATCTCATACTACTGGGGAATTAATAATGATTAGTAGTGCAGATGCTCATTGTCATGTTTACTAATAAAATATCAGGATAACGAATATGCCATAAAACCAATCTTAACTTAAACATAACGAATATGCCATAAAACCAATCTTAACTTCAAACCTGCTACACCAGAATTGCAATGAGCCAAACTATTCTCCAAGTAGGGTATGCTGAAACCATTCGCAAAGCAGCAAACAATGCTGCATTACTAAAAGTAGTCTCTGATCTTGTTGCAGCAAAAAAGGGTCTCAATCATGGTGACAAAAGGCTGGGAAGGAAGAGTAACATTTACCAGCATGCAGTAGACTCATTGCAGGCTGCTGGAGTTGTGATAACCAAAGATGCTCTGCAGCAAAGAGTTGCAAGGGCATTGAAAGCAGAATGCAAACCACATGAAGTTGAACAAGTTATGTTTTCAATTCCGTCTTCTGAAACGGAGATGTCTAGTCTCACAACACCTGACATTGCAAACTCACCTTTCACTGGAAACCTTCGCAGTGATGGGAGTACATCACTTGATCAAATGCCCAATAACTCAGCCCAAGTTGGATCTGGTCATGGTGGTCAACGTAAAGGAAGTACAAAAGCCCAGAAGCAGAAGAATATTGCCAAAGAATTGCTGTGTATCGAATCGATCACAAAAGAGTATGAAAGTTAATTTTCATGTGCCAAATCAAATGGAGGGAGAGTTCAGAAAGGATTTCTGAAGAGACTTATTGACGAGAAGAAGAAAGAGTTTAGTGTCAAACAAAGCATTCGAGAATGCACAATTCATACTCACGTTTACATAGGTGCACTATCTAGTAAGCATCGTGGATTAAAATCTTGGCTAGAAGAAGTGGAAATGGCCCTAGTGTAAAAATGCATTCAGATGGGCAAATTTTGACAACCCTTGAATTGCAGTGAAGCAATTCAGCTGATGAATAACTTAATTCATCAGACCCACACCCAAGAGAGATTGGCAGAATTCCAGAAGTCCCGAAAACTTGGTGGGGATGACTTCAAACATGGAACTGTAACTAAGGCTTGGTGGAGAGGGTTCCTGAGGCGACATGCACATGAAATTGTGACTAAGCGTGGTGAAAAATTTGCTTTGAACAGAAGCGAATGGACAACCTTACCAAATATCAAACAAATGTATGAAGTGATCTACGATGAGATGGTAGATGCTGGTGTTGCTATTGCACTGCAGACTCCCATCTTTACAGATGTTGATGGCAATCCTGTAGACGAGTCAGAACGATTTGGAATGAAGCAGGCAATTAAAATCACGAAACCTGGGTGGATTTTATTTGCTGATGAGAGTGGGTTTTCTACTGCACAAAAGAAGGATGGGCACGTTGGAGGTCAGAGGTACATTGTGGAAAGAGGGACAGTCCCTCAGACAATTGCATCTACATCAGACAACAAATTTACTTTGCTTCCATTCACTTCCGCATCGGGAGAGGCAGTCTGTTGCGTGGTAATTTTTCAGGGCAAACAAAGTGAGGTTCCTGCCAACTGGAGAACGGGTGTTGATCTTACTGTCACTCCAATATTGACTGCAGATGGAAATGAAATAGATATGGAATTAAATTTTGGAGAAGGAAAGTATTATCCAGGAGGGCCAACATGCAAGTACAATGGCAAAGTTGTGGATTGCCTCACCTTCATCTCTGAGAGTGGTGGGATTACAGGCAACATTTTGGTTGATATCCTTACCTACTTTGATCAAATAGATCTCTTCCCTCATGTCCCAGGAGGTCCCATACCATTTTTAGTTGTAGATGGGCACCAGAGCCGACTGTATCCAAAGTTTGTTGAGTACATCAATGATCCCAGTCATTGCTGACAGGTTTGCCTGGGTGTTCCATACGCCACAAAATTGTGGCAGGTTGGAGATGCATCAGAACAAAATGGAATAGTGAAGTTAGAATGGTACAGAGAAAAGGAAAAGTTCTTAGTTTTGGAAATATGAGAAAAACTTATCTCATGCAATCTGTCCTCAAGATGTCATGCTTCTGCTCAACCAATTTTTTTACAAGGCATACAACAACATTCAAACAACAAAAAGGCAGTTGCTGTCTGCGGATGGTATCCACCAAATATGAAATGTGTTGAGCACCCATCTCTTATGACTGAACCTGTCACTCAAGAGGCAGACATGAATGTTGAAGATGGACTGGCTGGTACCATGCTAGATCATGTCCTCCGTGAAAGAAGCAGATCAGATGGGGCAAAGAAGGCAGCTGAGAAGAGGAAGTCCAGTAGTGAATCAATTGTTGAGAATATTCAGAAGTCTCAGCAACTTACCTCAGGGGTCTTAACTAAGAATTCCATTCACAGTCTCAGCGATCCCAGGTTCCTTGATCCTTTCCATCAACATCAAAAGGAAACAGCTGAAAGAGAGCAACTGAAGATGTCCAAGTGAAAGGCAAAGTCAAACAAAATAGTGAGTGCAGTCAAGAAGTTGTGAGAGAAATATGGTCACAACAAAACTCACATGTTTCAACCATGTGACAAGAATGAGTGTGGAGCTTATCTTCAATACAAGAAGCAGAGGACAGACCAAGCAATTCCGAAGGATCTCGCCACTCAGAGATAGTGGTAAGTGGAGTGGATGTCCCATCCCTCTCCGATTTTATCCCCATATCAGAGTGATGATGAAGAAAGTTTTCAATACAAGGATGAAGTTGAGAATGAAGCGGTACAAGGATTGCTTGGGATGGTAGCAATTCAATCATCCTCAGGTCTTTTGGAGAGAGAGGAGGACAAGGAAGGTTTTGGATGGGGGATGGTAGCAGAAATGTAGCAATGCAGGTTTTGCAATGATATTTAACTGTTATATTTAAGAAATTCTATGAACTCACCTCTTTAGTCCACTTATTTTTGAATTCCCACTTGATTTTAATACATGCAAGTGGGTGGTTGTGGTGGCAGGATGAAACTCTGTCTGTGAGAGGAGATATGCTGAATCGGGGTTCGCCCCCAAAACAGCAATTTAATTGAAAAACCAGTGAGTGAATGAACTATAAAATTGTGAATATGTGATAGTTTCTTACCATGATTTTTGCATTGCTGCTTAGTTTCAATAATTGCAAGCGGGTGCCGGTGGCAGTGGGGGAAAATTCAGTCTGTGAGAGGAGATATAATGGATCATGGGTTTGACCCAGACACAATGGTTTAATCAAAAACCCGTGAGTGAAATAACTGTAACACGAAGAGTACACAATTGTTTCTCATTTTTTCTTTTGCATTGCTGCTTGGTTTCAATAATTGCAAGCGGGTGCCAGCAGGGCAAAATTTGGTATGTGAGAGGAGATATGATGGACTGCAGGTTCGACCCAGAAACAACAATTTAATTGAAAAAGTGGTGAGTGAACAAAATGTATACACATTTGTTTCTCACCTTTTATTTTGCATTGCTGCTTGGTTTCAAGAAACACAAGCAGGTGGCAGCAAAGGTGGGGCAAAGTTTGGTCTGTGAGAGGAGATACAATGGATTGTGGGTTTGCCCCAAAAACACTGATTTAAGTGAAAGAATATGAAAGAATGGTTGACCTGTTTTTCAGAGTTCTTTTTCAGTTCCACTTGGTGAAAAAATAGCTGACATTTTTTCCTACATAAAAACATAACAGCCTCATGGGGTACTTAAATGAAGCACTACTTCAAACAAGTGGTTTGTGCAAGCTACAATGACAATGTCTTCCTAAGGACTTGAGACTCTGGCAAGCTGAACTTAAGCTATTGAGAGTGCCCCTGAGCAATTTGCTGTTTCACATCTGCATCGGGTGCATTTGTAGGACTTGCAATCATGGGGCAAAGTTGGGTGTCATAGCTGATATTTTTGTACTTCAAAATAGTTTCGTACTGGTATGCAAATTTTGACTTGGGAGGGTGGGGTTCAGGTAACAACTTCTATTTTTTAGCTGATAATTTTTCTGGCAAAGAAATATACTTTTTCATCTCTCTATAATAATATATGCTTGTGAATATCATACCAAGTCCAGAGTTGGGCAGGATACAGTCTGTTTTCTACCTTATTCTGAAAATATTTTTGCTTATCATTTGTATTTCCCTGTGTTATTTTCTCTCGTAAAACGTTTTTTGCAGTGGGGAAAAATAACTGAGGCAGGATTCCTGCCCTTCTAAAAATTATGAATTCCTTTACATAGATGACCCTGAACTTGAATGACCCCTGTTTCCCTTAAAAGTTGGTTGTGGTCTACCCTCTGTGCAATTGCCATAACGAATCTCCTGATGCCTAACTAAAAAAGTTACCACCGGTCACCACCATGGTATTTCTCCTTCTGTCCTTGTGACTCTGTCCAGATTTGACCTGCAGCCAAATTTACAGAAAGGCTTTTGCTTCTGCTCATTCCCTGGTAACAACAATGCAATTATGAGTCGCCAGCACAATGTGAGAAAAAGTTCTCCCTTTTCTCTTTGATGTTAGAATTATCATTACAATGCATTTTTTCCAATTAAAATCTGCTTTTTGGTCAATGCCTCCTCCCCCAGACTGAATGGCCATGCCGCAACTCTGCCACCTTGTTGCTAGCAAAATGCAGTCAGAGCATGTCATAGAAAGATGAGCAAGAACATATTCTCTTTTCAAAATTTATGTTACCATTGAATAATTTTCTATTTAAAAATTGCACACCATCCATTTGTTGACAAATGTGTCATCCCCCACACCAAATATGCCACCACTCCTGACATTGTTGCCCCTCTGATAACAACAACATCAGGCAGCTCTCATGAGCTCAAGGTGAGAGCCAAATCATTATCTTTTCATTTTGATCATAATTTATCAACTTAAAAATTGTGTAACATCCATTTGACTGTGATATCCAGGCCCCCAAATTTGTCACCTTCACTTACTCCACACCAACCCAATTGCTGACTGAGGAATTGGGAAAAAGGTGAAAAAATTCCTACTTCCCATTTTTACAATGCTTTCTTCTGCTGTCTTGATGTAGATAACAAATTTTTCCAACTCAGAAATTGAACTCTGTCCACAGTCTGCAGCAATAATGGAATCCAATCTCCCAGATAGAATCTAGATCTGCCACTCATTTGTACCCTTCCAATAACAATATTCAACAGCAAGCATGAGATATAAAGTGCATGTTTACACCCATGTTTTGAATTTTGTTTTGCTTTAGCTCACAACTTTGTCAAGAAGAACTTCACTCTCTTTCTCCTATGGTAAAGTTACAGTGCCCAGACAGAATCTAGAGACATCACCATCAACCTCTCCAAAACAATAGCGATAGCCAGCAGAGGCTATGTTTGTGAGGTGAGATTGTGTTGGCTTTTCAATTATTCACTTTGCTGTTTTGAAAAAGATGACTATTTTCAATGTTATAAGTTTCCTCTCCACACCAACATGAAAATCTCAGCTTCCAGACATGATCTGTAGCTGTTACAACAACAGACCC
>JALLPD010001356.1:0-12254 GCA_036940065.1 Cyclotella cf. meneghiniana | reverse complement strand
TTTAATTTAAAATCTGAAGTAAGCTAGGTATCCAAGAAATCAGATTATTCAAATTCGATTTTTCAATTTTAGTGAAAAATTTTCTTTATGAAACATCTTAAGAAAAGAGAACTCGACATAATATTTCAATTAGTTTCAATTTTCTTGTATGTTAGAGCTAGAACTATTTATTTTGTTCGGACCAAGGGAGTGTTGTTCTATTCTTGGCCTTTTTGACCTTCATTTTCATTTTTGACCTTTTTAGGCAACTTATGTTTGTGAAAGTATGAAAGGGTATCAGAATGAGGCTCATTCTCATTTCTCATTTTTTAGGTCTATGCTCTGTTTTAATCATGAGATTCATGAGAAATTTGAGCGGTGGAGTGTTTTCTTGTGGAAGTCGGACTAGTTTGTGTGGTGATTGTGAAAAAATCTATGATTTGCTCAAATTTCATCTGCAGGTCCATTAAAAAGGTACCATCCTAATCAGAAAATCAACCAGGAGTCATTTCCTTGACTCTAGATGCACCCCTGTGACTTTGTAGTCAAGGGAATTTAATTCCACATCATTTTGGTGCATATCTGGAATTTGGCAATCAGTAGTGATCATATGCCTATTGGCAGACTTTAACTCCTAGACTCATTGTTTGCATTGCAGGCTGGACAGTGAGTGACTCACTCTTGTTGCAAGCGGTCTTTTTGTTATGGTTGTGATTGCACAGGCTGTACTGCAATCATGTCAGTTTTACAGGCTGTTCCGTATCATGCTCCCATGTTTTTGGGCTGCTGCAAGCTTGTGTGTCATGCTGAGTTGTGTCGTATCATGCTCCCATGATTTTGGGCTGTTGTGCATTCATACAAGTTCATTGCAAAGTCCCATGACAAGGGATTCTTGCAGGACCTTCAATGAACTTGGGCCATATTCACACTTCTTGAAAAATCCATTGGGTGCTTTTGATCCACTTGATACTCTGACGAACCTTGCCTTAGTATGACTGCCCAGCCATATTCATTACTCATGTGGCCATTACTCTGACAGAGGTAACGGTCGTTTTTTAAGAAAATAATGGTAATTATATATGAATCAATGCATACGATACCATTTTTGCAACTTGCTTGCACCGAATCACACCACTACGGCGTGAGTTTCTGCAAAGCTTTTTTCCCTTCTTTATATCTAATAGAATCAGCCAATATGTTGGCTGATGTCATCCCGACACAACATGTCATGTCATCTGGCATTGTCCAGATGACAGAATTTGAAAAAATGTCATGCCAATATTCCCTAATTTTTCACGACATGTTGGCACGTGTTGGGATGACATGTCATTCAGGGGGGTCAGATGACACAACACGATGCCAACATTTCCAACTAAGAACCTTGCATCAATACCAAAGTGAACCTATGCCTGAGAAGAATTCCTTCAGACAAAATATGAGAAGAACACGGACAAAAGTCCATTGGGACTTCAGTCATGCTTGAGGAAAGGAACTTGAAGTGTGAAAGTGCGGTCATTTCAACATGGTAAATACCACGTGGGGGTCGTGAGTTAAAATCTTGCCTTGTCAGGCCTAAGATTTTGGGGTCACTTTGGCTATTGAAGCTAATTTTTGTTTGGAGTATACATGCGGTATTTATGTAATGAACTCCGTTTTATTATTGAACAAGAAATTAATGATTTTGGTTAAAAAAAAATTAACCTATTGGTGTGAGTTGAAGATAAAACTTCTGGCTGCACTTATGGCTCATGAAAAAAGTCGTAGAGCAATATGCCACTGGCATATGTTTATGTTGCCAAACAGTCTTTTTGTTGTCTAGTGAGCACTTATGTTCTACTAATATATGTGCCACAAGAGCATGTATGCTTCACTTAGTAGTCTTTTTATTCTTAGTATTACACATATGTGCTACTAATATTTATATACCACATGAGTACTTAAACTTCATGTTGTGGTCTTTTTAGTTGGTTGGCAATTTGCTCTCTCCCAATTGTGAACTCTGCTAGGTGGAGCAGAGTTCATCTATATTAGCTGGGACATTGTCCTCAGTGACATGTCTAGGTATGTTGATGATGTCTTGGCCTGTGAGTGAAACTCACTACAACTAGCTGAGTGCATAACTCAACACTAAGCTGCATGTTTTGCTATCATACGATAGTGTCATAAGCCATTTTCTGGGAGAAGTTTTTAAGAATTAATAGGACAGGTTTCTCAGATGATTGGAGTTTATTTTTATAAACATTTTGCTAATCAAAAGTGAAGACTAATGATTGTTAGTCCTTATGATTTTATCTAGTAGTTTATATTATTATTGATTATTTTGATTTACTGGCACTCTGTTTGAATCAGGTGTACCAATCAGGATCTTTATGCACCTGATTAGGTTATACATTTGATCATGGCAAGACTAACTGATCTTTCCCAAAGGGTCTTATCAAACTTTGATGGGAATCTTCCCCTGTTTTTAGATAGTGAGTTTTTGATGGGCACTTTTGTGTCTCAATTTTGGGTCATAGTTTGGACCCTGTCTACATAAGTGATATGTAGATACTTGGCTCATGTCATGCACAGGGATCCTGTGTGTTTATGTTGAAGTCAATGGCTTCTTGGGATCCAATATTAGCCTTAAAATCTGTGTGTTAAATTTGTGTGAAGTGTTATTTTAACCAGTATCTCCTATAATCTGGTATGTCTTCCACGATTGAGACCTGCTGATGACAGGGATGACTAAAAGTATGACTGAAGAATCTAATGACTATATGGTGAAGATCTTGTGATAATCCTAATTACCATTGGTGAAGGTCTTGTTATGACCCAAGTGATGATCTTAACATGACCCTGAGGATCCCAAATCATGACTGTTGACTACTACCTTGTGATGATCCTTTTCATGAAATGGTGAAGACCTTCAAACATTTGATGACAACATCTGACAAACAACCCCAACTTGCAACCTTTATTATAATTGAAAGTTGCCTGTCTTGCGGACTCAATTGAGTGTATCTAACAACCCAGGAAGATGTCTTTGTTGCTTATTTTAATTCATTTGAAATTCCACAGAAGAAGAGGAGGATCAAATCATACCTGTTGCAAATAAATCATGGTGATGTTTGACCTTTTTATTTGTATACATTTTCAGTGAATATCTTGTCTTAAAAATCACAACGCCCTACAAAGAATGTCACAAGTACTAACTTCAGTAATACTTTGCCAAAGTCTACTTATGATGCATGCCATAATGCATTGATGCACTTATGTCGTGTTTGGAATGTTTACATGAATGAAGAGTTTGCCAAGCAGCTGAGTGTATGTATGGGCATGATTAAGTGAGTGGTAAGGATTTGTGAATGTTATAACCTTGTCTTCTTTTCCCTGTAATCTAAATGATTGATTGTTATATTGTCATCATGAAGGTGCAATAAAAGAAAATTTACCATGGGGATTCACCCAACAAAGGCAAGAAAAAGATGGGCTGGAAGGTGTATGAATTTATAAGTCAACTATCAATGAAGGGGAAGACAATGAATATATTTTTGCACATGCCTTTTTAGCTTGTGAATAGAATCTCATATCATGAGCTGAAAACATAGAAGATTGCCATGCAGATAATGTGGTGTGGATTGAAGATGCACTAGGTTTCCATTTTCCAAAGACCAAGACTGATCACTTGGGGAAGAGAAGTGATGCCATTTGGCATGACTATGTAACTCCTGAAAGCCCTCAAACTGGTGCACATCTTGCTAGGACTTGTTATTTGATTTCAATCCAGGAATTTGTACAAGACAAATGCATCTGCAGAGGTGGATTCTCAAAATGTGGGGGGATTGGGGATGGCAACAGGCATAACCATCAAGGGACACAACAAGCTCTTCCCTGGAAGGAATCAATATGATTGATTCATGAAATGTCTTGACAAGATGAGTTACATTTTATGTATTTTGCTATCACTACAAAATTATCTAATATTGTGTTTGCAAATTTTGACAATGATTTTGCAGGTCATCCGAGAGAATGATGAAGCTTTCAGGCTACTTGGCATTGAGCCAAGTGATCTTGGATCTCATTTGGCTCGAAAAAGTGCTTGTGGCCTTGCTGCAGCTTGTACATCTGTATCTCCTCCAATCGTTTCAAGTTGTTTGCATGCCATGTGGAGCATGGGGCAGGTGAAGGAATGCTACCTTCATTTAGAGAAGGCCAGTGATTAATAGATTGGAAGATTTGTTGCTGGGTTGAATTGCAGTGACCCTGCTTTTGCTGTTTTACCTCCATAATTTGACTTTTCCTCTTGCAATAATCCAGAAGAAGCATCTATCTTATTTGATCCATGGTAATGAGGTGAATCCAAGTTTTTTTAATTTTTTGCATGCTCTTTGCCTCACTTTGTTATCATTTGGAATTTTTCAATTATACTCTCCACTGCAACTTCAAGCATAACTTTTTTCAATTGCATCCCAATGCATATCAATCACTTGCTGTTGTCAAATATCCTTGGAATGCAGCCAAGTACACTCCAGTTTTCACCGGATTACCTCCACATGTTTCATCACCATCAAATGGAGGGTCTGAAGCAGGACTTCACAATTTAAAGGATAAGTTGATACATGAGTTCAAAGTGGAGCTAGATAAGCATGTGAACAATGGTGATAAGTATTTTGATTCAAAGACATTGAAAGATAAGTTGGACTTGTTGGAGAAGAACATTATTGATTGAATATAAAAGAAGGTAACACTTTCTGAAACTTTTGTCATTACATCCAATGATCATTTGTTGGATTCTGATCAAATGGAAAATGAAGGTACTGTTGCTGCTAATCACACTACTTTGTGTTTTCAAGAGAACAAGAAAGTAAAACTAAATTTTCTAACAGGGTGGCAAGATGACCCGAGTTTCCAAAGATATTGTTTTCCTATTATGGGCTTGAATATCTTGATTACAAATTGGTATTGTGGAGATGTTTCCAAATGGCTTATCCACTTTCTCTTTTGAGTAGGAAGGATTTGAAAGTGTTTTCACAGAAAGATCTGCTGTCATAAATGGAGAATTTGATGGGTTTAGTCAAACAGGTGGCAACAAAGAATGATGCTGGAAGAAAAAAGCGAGTTGAATGGAAATGTCCAAACTTGTATTGAATTGTACATGAAGATCCAGAAATATTTTGAGTATCCAACAAAAAGGCTCATCCAAAAGCATGAACAGTTGTGTTGGATGATGTATCTGAACCTTTATAAGCAGGTGAAAGTATTTGCAGTGGATTTGTATGTTGTAGTAGCAATGTTTGGGCCAGGGTAAGCTAGCAGCCAAAAAGGCAGTGGGTTAAACCAGCAGGCAAAAGGGCCACTGGGAGGGTAGATGGAGCTTACTCTGTAGAATTAATTTCAATTCTACTTTAAAACCTGATATTATTTATTATTTTCTTTTCCCTGTTTTAACTGTAGACAGGAGGTCAATTGTGATGAAATTGCATGCTGTTCCTTGCCTTTTTAGAATTAGTGAAAAATGAGTGACAAATATATTGTGCAAATGATACTAATTCGCTGATTAGAATTAACAATATAAGTAGCCTGATCTGCTGATAGATTATACTTAAGGAATGCATTCATGGATATATGGCTAACCTTGTTTATTGAAGACATTCATGGACTTCTTCAAAGACAAGTGTTATCAATTCATTGATTGTCAAATAAATAGTGATAGAATAGAGAGACTGCACATGAAACAAGAATCACACATTTCAATGCCCTCCAATCATTCTCTTGCATAACCTGTTGATTGTAGATGACTCTATACTCAATACTTTCAAGCATAAAATTTATTGTTGATTGCTATATCAGGGCCTAGTTTAATCTCTCAGCTTTCTTCAAGAGAGGGCCTAGTTTAATCTCCCAGCTTTCCTTGAGAGAGCACCAAGTTTTACCTCCCGGCTTTCCTCGAGAGGGTCAAAAACGGAAGACATTTTCAAGATGTCGGAGGGAAAATTGGGGTACTTTGTATCTAGGCACAGACTCCTCCTTCTCCTTACATTCATCTCAATGCTCCCCAATGCACAACTATGCAGACAATATCTTTGGATTCAAAGAAGGCCTCTGGAATCATCATCGCTTATGCACTGCATTCTGGACTTGGTGCTGGCATCACCTTCTACCTTGGCATTGGATCCAGATGAAATTGGAACTGCATCATTTACAGTCAACCACAAAGATGCCAACATAAAATTGCTAGCGTTAGACCTACCTATTTATTTGGAAACTTTCTGGCAAGAAGCTGCCCAGATGGGATGCATCAAGGTGGTGGATTTTGATGAGGATGTGGCCTCCTTCCATCCAGATAGGACATATCAAACTTGGCCTCCGGCCACCACAGCATCAGAGACAACAGGGCAGCCGATGGAGCAACCATTACAGTTCAGCAGCAAAGTCATGATAAACAAGTTTTTAATGTGGTCAATGTGAGGTAAGTGATGATCAATGCATCATCGTTAGCAAGAGAAAGAGAAAATAAGATAATTCAATGCTAGGTGATGGAAAACTTGTGCTGATGTTCTTTGCTTTTTGTAGACTTGGCAAAAAATGAGAACATCAAGTGAGGCTGTGGGAAAAATTGTAAGCGACTTAGTTACAGTTTTACTAAGTGTTGAAATAATGTAATAATACTGTTTTACATTTGCTCATTCTACATCTACATCATACATTTAGAATCAAAAAGGCAAAAAATTGATTGATCAACGATCAACAGAGGCAGTTGGCAGTGATATGTGCTCTCGTGGCTAAAAACAACACACAAAAGCATGTTTTTTCCAAGGCAATTGAGTCACCCTATCTCTATGACTTGTTTGTGAGGGTAAGCTTATTTGCAAGCATAAGCTTATTTGCGAGTATAAGCTTATTTGCAAGATTGCTCTTGCAAATAAGGTTATCCTTGCAAATAAGCTTATTTTCTGTGTAGGAAAGTACACTTTTGCAAATAAGTCAATCTTTGCAAATAGCACTATTTATTATGTTATTTGCCAGGATAGACTTATTTGTGAGGATAGACTTATTTGCGAAGCTTATCTGCGTGACTAAAAATGAATGACCAACTGTCACACCAAGTCGGTCACACACAAGTCACACACCCTCACTAATCAACCTCTCTCAGCTGTCATAAAGCAAACATGTCGACCAGCTGTCCAAAGTGGGGGACAAAACTGTTGGTTGCTGAGTTTGTAGATTACCGTACTATAAATTTACTGTGTTGCTAAAGATGCAACATAATTATAGAAAAAACTAAAAACTTTAGCTTATTACTTATATTTGAGAATTCCTACAGCCTCAATACAACCGTTGAATTGGTTGTGTGAGAATTATAAATTGTTTCTCTTTACATAGGTACTTGCAGTAGAAAATGATCAATCAACAAAGTTTTGACACAAGAAAACTCTATGAAAGGTCATGCAATATATTGTCTTTACTGTCCTGGTACAATCTTAGATTGAGATTTTCCATACCCTCTATACGAAGGCTCTACATGAAGGTATTGCCAAAAAAGTACACAAAAGTTTGCTTGACTGTTAATGAATATTGATTCTACACAATTGCTCTTCCAAGATCTGCACAGGCCATTGTATTTTATAAATATATCAAAAAAGAAAAGAGGGGGATGGATAATATTATAAATGAGACTGCAAAGTAGGTGCACGTGCTCATTGCATTTTAACGGTATCAAAATGATTGTCATTTTTTCTCATCTCCAACTTTAGTTCTTCATTCTGCACCAATCATCTCCATATCAGTGATATCATCGAGTCAAATACCATCAGAGGGGGGTTGTGCCTTTGTAATAAAAAACAAAGAAGGCATACATGCTCATTGAGTTGTAGTGGTATTACAGCTCAAACATTAATACCATGCTAATCGGCCCCATCCATTGCCATATCAGTGATATTCATTGATGCAAACATTGTCAAAGAGGGGTGATTCTGTCTTTTAATGCATAACACTGCAAAAAAGGTGCACATGATCATTGATTTTTAGTAGTATCAACATGATTGTCAAGTTTATCACATCTACAGTATTAGCTCTTCACAACTCTGCCTCATTAATCTCCATATCAGTGATGGTCATTGAGATAATCATCATGAAAGAAAGTAGATTCATTATATCAGGGCATGAGACTGCAACGAAGGAGTGTTTGATCCTTTTGTTGATGCTCTTATAGAATGTGCACCAAAAAATCAATACAATTCAGAGAGATCACAAGGGATACAAGGAAGGAAAATGAGTTTCTTTGTTTGATTTCATTAGAGAGCAGTGTGGGTGACAACTAGCACCATTACCTGTTTATGGTAAATTTTGTGCAATTACTTAAACCCTATGCATCTTTGGCTTTGTGACTCAGTTGGATCACAGTGCTCCTGTGGGACATGAACATTGTACCCTGTTCATTCAGTTATTGGAATAAGCTGTATGGGGGGGGTACACAGAGCTAATACAACTCAAAGAGTTGGTGAGGGACAGAGGTGGTGCTCTGAGTGTCTTTGTTGCATTCTGTCAGGTAGTGAGGATGGGAGACCATTCACATCAGTGCTTGTTTGCAGTAAGTTTTGTGTGGTTACTTGAACCCCATGCATCTATGGCTTTGTGACTTGGTTTGACCACAGTGCTCATGTGGGATATGAACACCAGACCTTAGTTACGAATTCTGACTTTTGGTTACTGTAAAAAAGTCCGGAATCAGGAATCAGAAAATGTTACTGGTTCCGGACCAGAATACCAATACTCATAACCAGAACCCAAAAAATCCCTTATCTAGGTACAATCTAGGTGATGTCAAATTACTGTGACTCCTATTCCTTGTTCTAGACACAAATATTACTGCAGTTCCAGCAGTAATTGGAATTCTGACAGTAATCTCTAAAAAACTTAACATGACTCATAGGAATTACAGCCGACATGCTTGCAAACAGTAATATTACTGCAGTAAGTATTGTGGTAGTAATTTAATTATTTTCAAGTTATATTCTGATAATGTAACAGTAATATGAGTAATCTAATTTATTGCACTAATTATTAAACCAAACAAGGAGTAAGTTTTTGCTGAACAAATTTAAATATATTCTACAAGATGTAGAAAAATTCAAGATGCTTAGAGAGGATGGTGCCATGGATGGATAGCAATTTAATTGGAAAAACCAGGGGTGAGGAATTTGTTATTTTTGTAACAATCAGCAGTTCAGATGGAATTGAAAATGAGATCCAGCTATGGAATTATTTCTGCCATACACATGCACAAATGGATACCTTACATTCTGTGGATACTAAATGGGTGGTTACTGTGTGACTGCTACAAATTCCAATGTCACATCTCCAATCTAAATACATAGTTACTTGTCTAATTTCTATGTGGAAAATTGGAACGTTGGAATGTAGTTCTGGTCTTATGGCCGGTAATTTCCGGAGTAATCTGGATTCCACGGAATTCTGATTGAAATTTGTAACCTAGCACTGGACCTTTCTCACTAAGTCATCAGCATGAGACATGAAGGGAGGATGGTTTTCCACTGAGCTGCTACAATTCCGACAAATTGTGAGGGACAAAGATGGTGATACTAAGTGTCACAGTCGGAGTAAGTCCGGTAGTGAGGGTTGGAGACCATTCACATCAGTGCTTGTTTGTGGTATATTTTGTGCAAATGCTTGAACCCATTGCATCTTTGGCTTTGTGACTTAGTTGAATTGCAACACTCCTATGGAACCTTAAAATTGGACCTTGTTCAGTCAATCATTGGCATGAGCTGTATAGGAGGGATGGTTTTCCTCATAGGTGTTACAATCCAGACACATTATGAGGGACAGTGAGCACTGGACCATGTTCACTCAGTCATCAGCAGAAGACATATAGAAGGGATAGGTTTCCACAGTGCTACTACAATTCAGAGAGTTGGTAAGGGGCAGAGGTTATCCTCTGAGTGTCATTATTGGATTCAATCAGGTAGTAAGGGCAGAAGACCATTCACATCAGTTCTTGTTTGTGGTATGTTTTGTGTGATTACTTGAATCCTATGCATCTTTGGCTTTGTTGGTTGGACTCCTATGGTACATGAAATGCACAAGTCCTTTATGGTATTGGTCCAAACTCCATGATGTTTGCTCTCGGAAGATATGTGTCACATCACTCAAAGTGCAACCACAATTCTTGCCAGCCATTTCAAACTCATCCATGTGTTCAGCAATTTCATCTTTATTTACTAGAGTTCTGACATATTCATTGTACAGATCAGTGCTTTCAATTGTGATGAAGTGGTGAAAGAAAAAGGATATTAATTTTTTGTATGAATTTTGGCAGCAACCCATAACGTTGCAATTAAAAATGACAGGTCAAAAATGTTTCACTATTTGCATCATAGGGGCCATTTCCTATGTCACAAGCTGTTGCTGAGACCGCTAGAAATTCAACCCATTGGTCATTTCTACCATCGCAAGTGAGTGGGCATAGTTTAGGTAAACACAATTTTTGTGCTGGACTCAAATTCATCCATCATCTTATATAGGGGCCACTGATAGAAGTGTTATCTGCAAAATTTGGCAAACCTGCTAAATATTTGCTCCTATTGATTAGAGTAATTAAGGATATTGAGTTCAGGGTGGATGAATGGTCATGAATGGAGTTGTCCTAAAACATCAATATCCACCATATTTTCTCCATGCAATTCTCTCTTGCATGATAATGAGGTCTGAACAATCACCTCAACAATTCTATAACTTTCAAGAAATACAACTTTTGATTTGTAATGATGCTGTTGGTTTACAGTCAAGTTTGGCTAAATTTTGTTGATGGATCTATACTTTGCAAAGTCATGATTACTTTTGCTAGCTTTATTCTAGCTTTGATAATATGAGAGACCATTGAAGTTGAGGGATGTATAGCATAAATTTAAATTCTAAGAGTTTTTGGCCTAGATGTAAAATGTATCTTTTACAGTTAACTCTTGCTATTGAGATCAAATGAAAAAGAACAAAATCTAGAATAGAGGAGGTGATTGACACAGTGACATTTTAGAGGAATTTGAAAGTAGTCTGCTTTCTCAAAAGAAGTCCTAAACAAATAACTTTTGAGTAAACTGTTGTATGACTCTAGTCTAAATGTTTTTGTTTTCCCTATAGAAACAATACTAATTCCTCAGTAGGGAGGACGATCCTTGTCAACATTGCCACTTTTAATACTGATTCGTTTGTGTAAGAGTCATCCATTTTGGACAACTCTTGCATGAATGGTCCACTCTTTAAAAGTGGTTCTCTTTCTCAAAAGTTGTCCTGAAACATGATCAAAAGCATGTGTATTGATTACCCTTTTCTTTAATGTAATTTGAACAGCAAAATTTGCCTACTTAAAAATTAATACCATTTTGGCTTAAGTGGAATTATTTGTGCTTGCACACCCACACAAAACAGCATACAAAATTAATGTGTAGAAAATCATTATTCGTGAACCTATGCGAACTCATTCTCAAAAATCGAGTGCATAACTTCTGTGCAAAAATGTATTTTGCAAGAACAGAGGTATAATGTGTTGTATCTAATTTTGAATAGGAATTCAGTATTGACAGAAAAAGTGACTCGAAATTCTATTTAAAGTGTGAAGTGGTCTTGAGCATAAGTGCACACAATCTTTATGTTCATATTCATAGGAATCAGTACATAACATTCCAGTCACTCCAAATGCTCAATCATTCTTTTGTATGAGGGCATCATCTTTTGAGAGTAAGTACAAATCATCACAATTTTTGTGAGCCCTCACATTTTTTGTGAGTGGAACTGACTGATATCATAAGAGAAATGTGTAGGGTATGCTGGAACTGGAAGAAACAGCAAAATCAAGTTTTTAGAATGAAAGGAACTGTAAACCTCCAAAAACTTGGTTCAAAATCAAAAAAGCTAGTATTAAGATCTAAATAACCTCCATATGAACATCTACTTCCTATGTTGAACCTATGATTTCATATATCACACTGGATAGGTGATAGATAAAATTGATGCCAATGTCACCAATGTCCTGTTTAGTCATTTTGTATCATTTTGAGTTTTTTGAGTTATTTGAGTCCAGACTCAATGGAATAAATTGACTCAAAATGACTCAGTTGAGTCACATCAATTCTGTTGAGAAGAATTTGCATGTATTGCATCATTTTGAGTTGTTTTATGTCATGTTGAGCCTGTATGAGTCAGTTTGAGTCAAAATTGATCTGCTCAAAATGACTCAAAATGACTCAAAATGACTCAAAATGACTCAAAATGACTCA
>JALLPD010001355.1:0-12260 GCA_036940065.1 Cyclotella cf. meneghiniana | reverse complement strand
AGATTTGATCTTGTCAAAACATACCAGAACTGTGTACAAACTTACACATGATCTTTAAGTCTACCAAAGATTATCATACCAGGAATGTTTAGACCCTCGACAAATCCACTTTATGTCTTTTGCACAAAACGTAATAGTTTCTACAGCAAACATACATGCTGAATTTTGTTTCACATGATAAAAGCATGAGAACTGAAATTCTCCTGTCCTTAGTTTTAATCAGTTAAAATAACTCATAATTTTCAATCCTCAATTATTTAGAAGCCATTCCTACTTCTTTATCTATGGCCAATTTTTATCTACCATTGGGCTTAGGTCACTATCGTAAATAGCCAAACTCTGATTTTTTCCTTTGTGCACCACTGTACATCCTAATGTCTCCCACCAATGAACAGATGATGTTCCTGGTCAATGGACAGATCGCTGCTACAATTTTTTTGACAACAGAGTACTAGAATCACTGCACGTCACTGTGCCAGCGATTTTTTTCTTTGACCCCAAGAAGCCCCAATAAGAAGTTATTTCTTGGGTCTGATCTGGGAGAAACTCTGCAAAAGATGTCTGTCGCCAAGTTGATTCCCAAAGGGCTCAAGGCGGTGGAGTGCGAGCAAGGCATGTGAGGAAAGAATTCCTCTATATACTATATTCTGGAGCAAGATCCTGTACAGGATGCTTTTGAGAAGTCAAAGAAGACTACCTACTTCAAGTTGACGCTCCCAAACACATGCAATGAGTTCAAGGTGGTGATCTGGGAGTCCATTGCTCCTGAGCAATTTTTACTGCATTTGCACACTGTCGTAGACATGTGCAAGTAGATAGGGCTTGACACAACCTATGCCAATGCTGCTATGGCTCTAGAGTCAGCAAATTGCTGGTTAGATGCCACAAAGATTGAGCATGCTCAACTGGCAACGACCACAAAAAAGAAGGCAAAAGAACAGAAGGAGGAGGGTGTGAACCTGATCCTGACATCAATGCCACGTCATCTCTACTCGCCACTGCCAAGACATCATACAAAGCAGCCACTGCAAAGGTAGAGGAAGCAAAGCTTTCTGTCACAATAGCATGAGTGAAGCCATTTGAACTGTATGGAAACCTGCTCTCCAATGAGGCCAGAAAGTGATGAAGGCCCACGCAATAAAAGCTCCTCGGGAGGATGCCTTTGGAAACACCCACACCAAGACTCCCACCAAAACTTGGGATTTCTTCCATGACTGCATCATGTTCCACATACAAATGGTGTCTTGATTTGATGTGGGGAGGCTCTTAAGTACTACATCACCAACACATTGAAGAATCCCAATTGGGTCTTGATGCGTCAATTTTTGTCCAAGTAGAACAGCTCAACAACTACCTTGAGACTCTCCCATGCCTACACTACAGTCCAAAGGCCAACCAAGCAACCAAGAAGGTACTGACCTTGGATGATGCTGACCTTGCAACTCACCTCTTGCACATGTATCCGGCCAAGTGGCAGACCAAGTACAACTGATGGAAAATACCACTCCTGTCAGCACAAGGGCCCTCCTCCTGGTACTTCAGAACATTGAGAACAATGCAGAAGTAGATTACAAGGCCCAGAATCCTAGGAAGACAAAAGGGATCAAAGGGGAATGCAAGATGGAGTTGATCAATTCTTGCATTCCAAAGAAACCCCAAGAAGGTTGGCTGGATGGGCAAGCATTGCGTTCACTGCAAGAAGCATGGGGGGCATTCAAAAGCCATAACATGTGTGACTGTCATCATTTTAATAAAGACAGCACTTCAACTGAGGGTCATGGGGGCACAAGTAAGCCTCAGAAGGAAAAGAAGTGCAAAGGAACAAACTTTGCACAGATTATGCATGGCGCTAAAAAGATTATTATACAAGCATTTGGGCAAAGGTAAGAAACGTAGCGGTAATGATTCAGACAGTGATTGCAACTCTGATGACAGTTCCTGAAGGGGCAGGTCGGACAGCACTGGGGAACATAATAGGTTTAAGAAATGAAATTAAACAACTCATTTGAAAGTTACACTTACCCTAGCCTGAATAAAGCTATCCCAAATTACAAACTTGATCTAATTGGTGAATGTAATGTCAATACTGCAAATAAAAATGAGTTAGAAAAATCTTGTTCCAAGATATACAAACTTGAATTACTTTACTCTATTGATTCAATGACAACAATGTCAAAAGGATCAAAGATATCAAACACCAATAATAACAAAGGTCACCATGATGAGAAAGGCACTAAGGAATATCTAGGTGTCATGGCACTAATAGCCATCATGTAACTGACAACTGACAGTCAAACTTCCAGAATAAATAAACAACCTCTGAAAGGTTGCCCCAGCAACAAGATAAAAGTCCTAGTGGACTTGGGGTCTGATGGAGACCTTGTTTCCTTCCAAAAGGAAGAAACACACCCTTTCCCTACCTGGCTAGGCGGGTGACAAAGTCTTGGCATACATCAAACCAAAGCTTCCAAGCAAATGGAAGGGGGAAATCAGAGTAAAATTCTTCGAGTACTCTGCAAGCAGGGAGTATTTATTACAAGCTGAAATTGTAGAGTATGACAAGGATGTCATGACCAAACCAGGGTTTGACCTCATTTTTGGTGGCAACACCATGAATGAGTTAGGAATTGTCTTGGACTTTTGGACAAAGGAAATAACACTAGATGACATCTCACTGCCAATGAGAGACATCAACAAATTAAATACACAAGCTCAAATTGAGAAGTCTTAGACGATGAATAATAGCATCTATCAGAAAGCATCCAAAGAACCTCAGAGCACACTGGAAGCCACTAAGTGCCTCATACAAATTCATGATGCCAAGTATGAAAAGGAGCATCTCAGGGCAATTGTGGAGAATGATTGCAAGCATCTGAGTGCCTAGAACAATCATCATTACTGGAGCTCCTACAAGACTTTGAGGAGCTTTTTGATGGGACACTAGGTAACTGGAATTGTGTGCAGGTCTTGCTCCAATCACAAGAAGGAGCACAGCCATATCATGGCCGGCGATTTCCAATACCCAAAAACCATTTGGAGGTTACCAAAAAGGAAATCCGAAGATTATTTGACTTGGGGGATCACAGTGGCAAGCTGACTCAGAATGGACTTTGCCAACCTTTATAATAACAAAAAAGGACAACACCATCAGGGTTGTCAGCAATTTTAGGGAACTTAATAAGTGGATAGTGAAAAAACCATTTCCAATACAAGAAATCAGCACAGTTCTAAAAGAATTGGGAGGCTTCACATATGCCACAGCCATTGATCTCAACATTGGCTACTACATCATTAGGTTGGATCCAGATGCGTCCAAAATATACACCATTATCTTGCTGTGGGTAAGTATGCTTACCTTCAACTACCAATGGCTAATGGGTGTTGCATGTTCTCCTGATATCTTCCAAGCTAAGTTGTCTGAGCTAATGGCAACCCTTGAGTTGGTACGAACTTATTTGGATGGTCTATTATGTATCTCCAAGTGTAGCCTGGATTACCACCTTGCCAAGTTGTGAAGGATCTTCATCAGGTTGCAGAATGCGGGCTATCAATGAACACAAAGCTTGCTTTTGTGCCATGGAAACAGAATACCTAGGGTATATCCTATCCAGAGATGGTATCAAATCACAACAAAAAAGGTACAAGCAATTCTTGCATTAACACCACCAAAGAATGTTAAACAATGCTGTAGGTTCCTGGGCATGGTCCAGTACTACAGAGACATCTGTGCAAGATGCAGTGAAGTGTTAGCTCCACTATCTAATTTTGTTGGAGAGTGTGGGCACACCAAGGTCACTAAGGCTAACAAGACAAAGAAAAACAGCTGTGGCATTGGGACAACATCCATCAGCAGGCATTCAACACCGTAAAGACAACCATCACTCGTGATGTTACCTTGGCCTACCCTGATTACTCCCAGGGATTAGAGATTTACACTGACAGCTCAAAGTTACAACTCGGAGCAGCATTATTCAGTAGAAAACTGAGTCCCATGCAGCAAAAATATAGTGTGGCCGTACAAGAACTACTGCAGCCATAGTAGAAACAGTAAAAGAGTTCAAAGGCATGCTTTGGGGACAACAACTTACAGCCTACACAGACCATAAGAATCTAATGCAAGATGCTCTAGGCCTGACCTCTGATTGATTGTTACACTGGAGATTACTCTTAGAAGAGTATGGCTCCACCATCGTTTATACAAAAGGCATCCACAACACTGTTGTGGATGCCATCTCACGATTGGACTATGGCCCCATCAAAAATGACAGGTCAACTTGGATGGCATTCGCCCATTGCTGGTGTTACCACAACTCAGCACAGGAAAATGAGGCATCCATGGATGACACCAAGGCATCCATGAACCTTGTGGTCACCAATCAAAATGAAGAGGACTCCATCTATCCCCTCACATCCAGAGAGATAGCGGAGGCAAAACAACAGGACAATGACCTGAAAGAACAAGCTGAAAAGCAAGGCTTTTCCACCCAGCTAATCAAAAACATAAAAGTACTCTGTACAGATGGCAAAATGGTTATACCAAAAAGCCTCCAGTACCCTGTGGTAGCTTGGTTTCACCACTACCTGCAACACCTGGGGACAAAACGTCTTGAAGAAACTCTTCGTCTTTTGATGCATTGGAAAGGTCTGCAAATGACAGTCCAATCACATGTCAAGAAGTATCATAGCTGCCAAGTGAACAATTACAGAAAACTCAAATATGGGAAACTGCCAGCAAAACTTGCAATCACCACCCCTTGGGAGGTGTTATGTGTGTGGACCTTATAGGACCATACACTCTAAGGCAAGGAAAAGACACAAATTGACTTTGTGTGTGGACAAACCGTCTTTTCTTTGAGGCTCGGGATGTCTGGCCCATATACATTTTATGCAATTTTGATATCAGCAATTGTTCATGGGCAATTTTTAATCATTGGGAGACATACTATGGCTTCATAATCACATAGAGATGGAAACTCCACAAGTTCCAACCCTTCATGAGCCCTTTTAGCATTCTTCACCTGGCAATGGGTGTAAACCTGCATATTCTCAAATACAGTCTCCACACAGGCATAGTGAGATAACCAAGGCTTGATCTACCATCCTAGTCATAATAAAACAACCCCTCCTAAGACTCAATGAAGCTCCATGGGTGCAGTTCACAGAAACATTATCAATGAAAGCATCACTGTCAAATGCTAAATGACTAGACTTATTCAGTTTAGCAAGGAAGAGCACATGAGCGATCCCATTCTCATCAAGCCAAACATTCTTTAAACTCCCAAAATTCCCCCATTAAGTGACTTTAGTTGATCCACCTTGAGAATGGATGGCAACAGGATGGACTGTCCAATGAACATTAGTGAGGCGTTTTCTTTTTTTGAACACATTGCAGTAGACTGATCCATGACTGAGAGATCATTCCTGCAACCTCCTTATTGGTCATTATGAATTCATCACTGCCATTGCCTGGTGAACTGGTGGTGGTGAAAAACTTATACTGTTGTGGCCCTTGAGGATGAGCAGCACCAGGAGTGTTTAATTTCTCATCCTGACCACTGTCCACTGCTGACTGGCTTGAAACATTGACATTTGGTGATTGTCCCTTTTCACTTAGATCATCTACTGTTGCATTTAACTTCTCTGTGTTACTTGCCTTATGGGGACACTCATAGACAAAATGCCGCAAATCCTCACATGCAAAGCACTTTGTAGAACTCTTCTCTCTAGCACTAGTCTTTGTAGCCAATGAAACACCATCACTTGAGAGTGGCCTATTAATATTAAAACAGCCTCCAGAATCATTGGCCTTCTAGTGAGTCAGCATTTGGTATGGGCTCACCATTGCTATTGGATATTTGTCTTCACCTAGAGTGAATGAGATCTCCAAGTCTCTAACAAAATCTTTATTCTTGCCATTAGATTTTTGAGGAAAGCCATTGCCATAAAGGCTTCCTGAGCCATCCCTCCCTTTTTATCAAGCCACTCAAAGACAAGGGTTTCCCAATCACTGTCAACCAACCTTTTTTACTGGCACTCAACTGAGCTGAAAATTTGCTGTATAATGGCATCTCATCAATCTTGACCTGATTAGCCTACTTCTTGAGGAGGATAAGATGAACCACATAACCCTCCTGACTGATTAATAACATCTGCATAGGATTCAAACTCTCTATAGTATGAGTGATTGGACACATTGTTGCCTTCACAATATCTGTGAAATTTCTTATCTTCAGGGAGCAATGCATTAACCACACTCTTCTGCTCCTCAAAATTAAACACTATCTTCTTCAATAGCTTGACCAAAAGAAGTACACCAGCTTCCTCTTCCATCTGTTCATAGTTTTGCAGTGCCTTCAATTGTTGAAATTTGTGTACACTCTCCTGTTATGATATGATATGCTTGATGGATGTTGGATGCATACCAGCTCCTCTTGCTAAGTTAAAAATTACTGAGTAATTACTCTGTAATTACTGTTTACTCAGTACTTTACTGCAATTTAGACAATAACATTGGTTACTGATTCTCAATATCTCTGCCATTTTGGAAATAATTAGATTAGAGCATGTAAATTTGATTCAGTAACATTTTGATCTAGCCTGATTAGAAAAAGTAACCTATGAAATAAAACGGAACCCAACTCTACATGGCAACAATGCTACCAAACTGACTGCCACTGAGCCTGCCAGTGCCAACCCGCTATCCGCTAAGGCTGAACCTGATTCTGCAATATTCAATGCCCCTGAGCCCAAAGCTGCCAAACCTCATGCTGCCAAATACAAGGCTACCCAGCACTTTGTGACATAGGCCAATAATCTACTCAACATTAGTATTCTAAGGAAGTTTTAAAGATACCTTTAATTTATCAGGAGATGCTAGACATTCTCCAAATAATCAAGTTCTTGCAAAGTGGCAAGAATTGTTTCATTACCCAGAAATACCATTTGGGACAAAAAGCTCAATGTCATTAACTAATAACATTGGAGACATACACAAGGCGTGTAAAAACCTACACAGGCATCTCATTCTGTCATTAGTACAATGTACTTATACTGTCTAGATCCTGCACAGTTTCATGTTTTATTTGCTTCATCATTATGTTTTAGAAACAAACAACTTAACTCAAAAAAATCATTCTTTATTTTGCTTTTTGCTTCTGCCTTTTCTACAAAACATAATTTGTCTAGCAGAATCGGCTTAGGTCAATGTAGTAAATATAAAGAAACTTGAAGCATAAAAAAGGCTTCATAACCTTTCATATGTCTGTGATCTCCATGATGTACAGAATGGCATAAGAAAACACATCATCCTACACAGTACTAACAAAGGGAGTTCCCCCCACTCTAATGCAGACAAATCATAAAGGCTATCCATGATGAAAAATGGGCTGCATTCTGACAAAGTCAAGCCCCGCATGGTTCAAGACTCTCAAATATCAGTGTCAGTTGATTAAGTGTCTAGGTAAATTTTCAGCTTTCAATCCCTGAGTGAGGAAATTTTTTGCGCAATTTCCATCCTTCAGGGCTTGACCTCTGCCCACCGTAAGCTGTGTCAACAAGCTTACTGGGACACATGCATCCATTGATGTGTGATTGAATGATAGCATTCCATAACTGGTTCCTGGAAAAGTAATGCTCATGAGGATTGTGGTAGAAGTCAACATCAGCTGGGTTGGTTCACAACTCATAAAGAGAATTTTGAATATAGAGATAATTGTAAAGGGAGGAAAAGTTCTCTGGTATATTGATGTCCTTGGAGTATGTGCACAAAACCAATTTACACTCCAGCACAGTGAAACATGTGGGACACAGAATCCCTATGCAAGTCCATTTTGCGAGGTTGTGTGTGTGTGTGTGTGGGGGGGGGGGGGCATGTAATGAATTCTCAGAAACAAAATGCCTGTTCTCTGGTCCATTCAGTCAGGAGGGGCACGTCCAGGGGGTGATGGGATTAAGGACTGCAATTATCGTGTAATACATCAGGTCTTGACGAGGCAAGCATGGCGGAGCAGAGGGTGGTCACCCAAGTCAGAGACCCAATCTTCGTTGCGATATCAGTTACAAATTGTTGTTATTTTAGATGACAACGAAAACAGACACTGATCCAATTCTCCCACAGTCAAACAAGTTACATATTGGAAAGCGAGCATCTTAAGAATTAGTGGTTCAAAATGCTAGCACTGAACATGCAGGAAGGGCCAATTAATGAACCCTGATGATGTTTTTAGAGAGCAGTAAAACACTGCCACTGAATTTCATATTAATCTGTGCCAATCTTGGCAGCCTCACCATGCAACAGAGTGTCTGGCATAAGCGGCATGGCAATGAAGTTACTCATCACAAAGAATACCAAAACAACAAGCCCCACTGCTGTCCATGCGATGACGTTGAAGTTCTGAATCTCGACCATAGTCTTTTGGCCATAGTAGTATGAGGAAGAGGCAGCGGCTTGGTTCACTGCGTCGTCTTGGTTTTTGTTTATGTCTTCAAGACGACGTCTGTATGATGGGGTGTCAACGACTAGATGAACAATAAATGTTTTATCACTCTGCTCTGCTTTGGTCTTCAGTGTTCGAAGCATACGTTGGAGTTGTTCGTCAGCCTCGATTGCTGCAGTTTCATCTGTTACGGCGAGGGATACTACTTGCAATCCACCCTCAATGGCTTTTTCGGCAGTTGAATGAAGACGCCTTTCGAATTCGTCTTTTTCGCTAACTGCCTCGACGTCTTTCGAGACATGTTTGATGATATCCGCACCACTACCAGTGACGCTGAAGTGACCAACAACGTCGGCGGCCCCCTCGTTAATAAGCTTCATTGCAGTGGCCATTGACTCGACACCAACTCCATGGAATCCAACAACGATTCCGGCATCAGCTCGGTTAAAAATATCTGGAACCAAAGACATCCCCGCTTGTTGTTGGTGCGATTTCGATGGTCGATGCATGGCGTTAAAGAAGGAAACCACGCCAGTCGGGGTGGACTCATCGCTCGCAGAAGTACGTCGGACGGATCCACCCTTGCCGAATTCGAGGACAGCGATGGTCGTTTCTGCAGAGGCTGCGGCGACGGTTATTGCGGCGATACCGAGGGAGAGAATGGACTTCATGGTATAAGTTTATTGGTGCGAGAGGTGCAATAGATGATGATGGCGTGAGGTGTCGTGTGCCGCCGTTCGAGGACAATGCGCCTTAATCATGGAGGGCACGTTTTCGGGACACTTAACGATTTGGATCGCACAAAACACTTATTTAGCCAAACAAAAAGAAAAAGTTCCAACGAAAGAAGGAAATTCTTCCGTTTGGGATATGCAAGCGCGTCCTTTAAGGAGAACATAATAAAGTTACTTTGTTTCAACGATTTCGATATTCAATACTAACCCTATTCGGGCTACATGCAAGCAGTTAAAGGATCTCATGTTTCTCTATTTGACCTACATACGGTTCAATACCATACGTCTACCATACCGTACCATAACCAGTGTCCTATCTAACAACCGCTTACAATCACAGCTTACAATCCTCTTCTCACCCCCTCCACAAAAACGAGAACCAATGCAATGAGCACACAGATTCCCATCATGATGTCCCTCCCGCTCTTGTTTGCCGTTGCCTTGCTTCTGTTGAACATAAAGTCGTCTCTTGGGTTTGTTCCTCCGAAGAGCACAGTTGTTTTCCCTTTGCACAGGACATATCCAAGATCTTCCTCTTTGTGGGGTGAGGTTCCTTTGCAGAATAAAGTGAACGGAGATACTACCCACCGTGATTTTGTCGATACCACAAATGGTGACGTTAATGGGTCGTCTTATACATCTCCATTAAGTGGTGAAAATGGCAACAATGCCTTCTCGTCAATTCAGCTTCAACAAACTGAACAAAAGTCAGAACTCGCCACCACGAATCCTCCATCATTCCCGTTAGTTTTATGGCGTTTCACCCGTCCCCACACTCTAATAGGATCCGCAATTGCTATCCCATCCATATTTTTGCTAGCATCACCCACTTATGCGTCTTTCTTCACAAAGAAATCCATGACCGCACTTGCTTATGCTGCATTTCCTTCTCTTTTGATGAATCTATACATTACGGGGTTGAATCAAATCACTGATGTGGAAATCGACAAAATCAACAAACCAGAATTGCCAATCGCCAAGGGAGATCTAAAAAAGACTACAGCTATTGCTGTGGTTGTGACAGCGCTTGTCATATCATTGGCCATGAGTTTCATTCACCCTGTCTACAGCACAAGCGGACTGCAGGTGGCATTATGGGGTTCATTTATCTTGGGAACTTTGTATTCTTTGCCTCCGTTTCGAATGAAGAGGCATCCTCTGCTTGCAGCATTTTGTATTGTGGCAGTACGAGGGACTATCATCAATGCGGGGTTTTACAGTCACGCATTAACAGCGGCATTTGGTGCTGCGAAAGAAGTGGCATCGAACATGGCGGGTACCGGTGTGTTGCAATGCCTACTGCACGATTGGAAATGCTCTTTCTCGAGTTTGTTCTTTGGAATCTTTGGGATTGTGATTGCTTTGATGAAGGATGTTCCCGATGCAACCGGAGATAGGATATACAATATTCGTTCATTCACTGTGCGAGTGGGGCAAAAGCGCGTCTTTCGAACTATGAAGAATCTATTGACTATATTGTTTGCTACAGTTGGAGTGGCGCTAGTACAGCGGGCAGTAATAGCTACCAGTGTAGGAGTTGCGATCAGGCGTGGATTGGTGGGTCTAGGTTGCTTGGTGGCAGGTTGGTCAACGAAATGGGAAGCAAAGGAGGTTGACGCTGAGGACAGCAGTGAAGTATACAATTACTACATGCATCTGTGGAAATTGTTTTATTTGTCTTATTTGGCAATGCCATTCGTCAAATAATTGAGACAGCCATAAATAATTTAGTCGACCACGTTGGAGAAGGTTGGGAATCAAGGTAATTGCGAAACATAAAGTAACAAACAGTTTGTTATCATTTGGAGGGCAGGTAATCGAACTTGCTGACCAGGTATACCATTATCTGTGAACAGTATATATATATCACAATCAAGGATTCACTACATCGATCAAATTAAATGAAGTAAGAAATCAGTTGGAAATCTGTTAATCAACCATATTCGGAAGTGGTGCATATCTAAAGGTGGACTTTGTCACTTTACGTCACTGTGGACCATACGCTTCGCACAGATTATTTTCAACTCATGAAAAGCTTCGTGCATTGCTCTTTAGTATCATCCGGAGACGTCACTGTATGCCCAATAGTCCTCTCTGAAGTAAAAATCTCGTAGTCATTTCCCCCTTCGAACGTCTTATCCCCAAAGAAATGAATCTCATCAAAATCCTCCTCTTTCAAAAACCTGAGACAATACGTCTTATCCCATCCGGCGGGGAACACATCAAACGAAATCTGGCCCCCAATACTGTACGTGAGATTGAGATCAGCAAACTCTTTCTTCATTGCTTCGACCATGTTTTTGCGAATCCCGCGTTCGAGATCGACTTTTTCGTAGTCGTTGCGTTCTTCTCGGGAGCAGTTGCGACCAATGGGGGAGATGTTGAACATGCCGCTGCGAAACTCGATGAATGTACCTCGCTGAACAAACAGAAATCATTAGATTTAGCATAAACTTGAGCAGACATCTTGTCATATGTATGGCACGGCGCGAGCTCACCTTGATGGGAATGTCAATGTCAGCGAGGTACTTCATGGTCCAATTCACAATACGCTTGATATTATCTTCCCCCAAAAATTTGGCAATCGTCTGCACCTCCTGAAGTTCTCCATTCTTATAAGCCACAAGTCCATTCTGACTAAAGTTGTATGGAAAGATACTCGCAATACCCTCCCCCAGTTGCTCCTCCTGCTTCGGGAGATCAGATCCTCCCACGATGCCCACGGTGATCTTTTCTGAGAGGGACTTCATAAAAGACATCATTTCCGGCGTGATTTCGCCGCGGGGGATGGTGAGGGTTCCATCGACGTCAAAGAGGGCGATGATGCGCGGGTTTTCGGGTGTGGTCGTCATCTTGAGTTTTTTGTGAGCTGATTCGCTTGTGGACGTCATTGTTGTGCAAAAAGTACAATACTCGTTGTTGGCTTCCGATGGGCGATGGGGAATATGCATACGGAAGATTCGGTATCTTTTCAAAATCTTTCGTGTTCAAATTTGATGACCATTATTGTCTCATACCATATATATTTTTATATTGGGTGACTACCGTAATTCGGCTAGACGCCCAAACGCCCAAAAATCCTAAATATTTG